>CAUYSK010107921.1:0-29673 GCA_963575035.1 Avahi laniger | reverse complement strand
ATTTCTTTCTATTTTTTGGTAGAGATGGGGTCTCGCTCTTGCTCAGGCTGGTCTCGAACTCCTGAGCTCAGAACGATCCGCCCACCTCGGCCTCCCAGAGTGCTAGGATTACAGGCGTGAGCCACCGCGCCCGGCCTCATTACGTTTTTTTATAGTTGAGGAAATTGAGGCCAGAGAAGTTAAGAAACCTACCCAAAGACACCCCGACTAGTTCTGGCCTAGTGGTTTGCATATAACTTTTCTTACATTTTTGCCAACTGAATCTCACAGCAATAAAAAAATTTGAAGTCATCTTTCTGTGACCTGACTTTGCTGTTTCAGATGTAGTCTTCTTTTATTATCTTGATTCTTCCTCTCTTATTTTTGATGTAGCATTTTGGAGAAATCCGGGTGCATTATAGCTGTCTGCGCAGTCTTGGTACATACTCTTCATCCAGTTCTTGCAAATTTCATCTAAGAGACTTCTGTTTATGATGCTGGAACATTTCGCAATATTTCCCAGATCTCTCGACCAGCTCCTGATGTGTTATGTGTCATATTTCCACAATCTTGTTTTATGTTCCAGGGAATTTATGAATATGTCAGTTCATCCACTCTTTTCTTTTGTATTTTTTTTTTTTTTTGCTTGTTTCCTGATTCTCTTTGAACATACATTTCTCACGTCCCCTTGCCTTCTTCCTACGTTCTTACTCCTAATATGGAGGAAAAAAATGTCATTCTTCCTCTAGGCCCGGTGAAGAAATCCTCTTTTATCCTTAAGATTTCTTTCTACTCAAGACAATTATTTTAGGAAAACCTTTTACAACCATTTATATGCAGTATTTGGAAAGAGCTAGAACGAATTGTATGGTGCCACCAATTAGTTTTAAAATGCTTTGCTTCTCTGTTCCTGTAATCCCACAAGGGACGACTGGCCCTTCGGTTTATCTTCGTATCTGTGTTTCTTCTTTTTTTCTTTCTTTTGCTGGGGGGGTGGAGTGATGGGTGGGTGGGAGCTGAGGCTATGACTTCAGAGCAGAATGTTGTTGGATTAGTTTAGACAGACATTACTATGTGGACATGATGTTGAGAAATCCAGTGTTTGATAGGATTTTCAGATGTGCCAAGTTTGGCAAAATTAGTTAGGTTCCTCCAGATATTATAATTATTATTTTTGACATAATGCAGTATGAGCTGCAATCTCTGTAATTACACTTATTTCTTCTGAGTCTGTGGTTCCAATTTATGAGGTCATTCCACTCTCTCGATAGACATTTGTTTTTTTTGAAGACCTTATTCTCTTGAATTTTGCTATCTCTGAATATAATATGGGTCCACAAAGCTTCAGGTTTTAATTCACTTTAGTATTCATGATCCCTGGTAGTTTCAAGCATGAATTCCTCCTTTCCTTCTGCGTTTATTATTTTGGTTACTAATACTAAATTGAACGTTTTCTCTCCCACATTAAAATTTCTTCCTGTTATGTATCTTTAGAGAAAGTTATGTTATGTATAGATTAGCCCACTATTACAAAATCATTAAATTCTGAAATTTAAAAGGTGATTGGAAAAAATACAAAGCATCTGTTTATAGTTCTAGATATAATTGTAAGTTCACACAGTCTTTTAGTAAGTTTGCTGCTGTGGTTGTCAGGTTAGCAGAAAATGTCTTCTACAAGGGAGCAGAAGCTTTTCAAATTTTTTTTCAGTATAACTCCCTTTCTACTTAGAATTTAGTATAGGATGCTAATATCAAGCGTATAAAAGTGATGTTTTATTTATATGCATGTATTTTATAAGTTCTACTCTATCACCTTTTCTCATTGTGAAGTCAAATGGTGAGAATAATTTGATTGTTTTTATGAGATGATATTTCAAAATTAGTGGTATGGGCGACAAGTAAAGTTGATTAGTATCCAAACAGAAGTCATTTTGCCCTGTGTGAAGGAAATTCATGCACACATAGTGAGGCAATTACAAATTGTACTCCCTCCAACGGTTCACTTTTCAATCTCAGGATGCTCTTTAATTAAAAATTAAACAGAATTTTTAATTAAACCTAAATGAGAGGAGAAGGTTGCCCCGCTAAAGCATGCCCCCAAACTGAGTGAACCTGTAAGTTAGTGTGATGGGACTCTCAATGGGCTAAACTTTCTATAACACATTTGAAAGTGCATTCTAATTACAGTTTAAAAAATAGTTAAAATCCATATGGAAAATTTTCAACTTAAACATCGTGGAGCCCTGAAAATCTTTGTGTAACTTCATTCCACAGAATATATTTTGAAAAACAAAACAGAACACAACAGTGCTTGGTTATTACTATAGCTTTAAAATATAGCAGTACATAGTTGCTGCATTTTAAAGTTCAGTAAAGTTCAAGTATTTAAGCCAGAACTTGCAAATGTTATGTAACACACTCCAGAGTTGTCTGTCAAGCTTCACTTGTCTGCTGCCTGGAGCACAGTTCAGAAGCAGCCCCCAGAAGTGTGTCGTCGACGCAGATTGTCTGACTTCAGGATAAGGAAAGCGAGAGACCTTACCTACTGCAGCTTACTCACTTGAATCAATAACTCTCATGTTTGCCAACATTTTAAACAAATTTGACTATGTAGAGAAGACTGGGCAGGACATAGTGCTGTGTGTGAGAAATGATCTCTTGACAGTCTAGTGGTTATAAAAGCACAGTGATCTCTTACAATGTAGGCCATCCCATCTTTGTGAACTTCAAAAGCACGATTGCTTTATATCATGATCTGATAATATCTGTTAAGATGACTCTAAAGTATTATGAAAAAATATAATTTGGCTTGTATATGCTCTCAAAAGGCAGGAAGATCACGTAAAGATTTTTGTAGGATGTTAATTACAATGGTCAAAATGAGTCCAGCAGTTATAGTGTTAACTTCAGTTACCTGGAACATTGACTTACGTGGGATGTTAAATTCCTGAAGAATGCTGGAAAAATGAGACATGCTTGTATATTTTCCTTCCATGAATCTGGCTCCATGGGGCTACAAAATGTTTAATCTTTATTTCAGAAGTGCTAGTGTGCTTTGGGAAGGCTTTACAGAGTTTATTTGTGCTGACAAAAGCTTACATCATCCGTCTTCTCATGGGAAGCCAGGGACAGGGACGCCAAAAAGAACCTTCTCCAGGGAGAGTAGGGTTTGAAACAACGAGGCCTGGAGGATGTTTGAGAGGCCACGGGAAGAGACACAGGTGGACGCTGGCAAGGAGGGGGCCGGGGAGAAGGAGTCAGGGAGGGCATTCTTGGAGGAGCAGCTCTGACACAGCAGCCAGAGATGTCCCCTCAGCGCTAGCTGGGCATGGGGAGCGGTGAGTCCAGAGGACGGCGGCCTTGGATGGTGTTTGTGTCCTTACCCATTCCCGTGGAGAAGATGCCGTCCCTTTACCACCGGGAGGGTCATTGTTGAACATAAGAAGCAGCCGTGTGTTTGCACACATGTGACAGCATGTGTGATATAACATGCCGAGGCTTCTCTGTGGCCCAACCACGGGCTCTGAGGCTTTGGTTGGTTGTTACTGCCCCTCCCTCCCTTCGTTTCTCGTACAAATATTTATCGAGGTCATACTGGGAGCCAGACACCGGTAGGTTCTGCAGATACAGACAAGGGACAAGATAGCCTTTTTTTGCTGCCATAGAACGTTTAACTGTACTGTGGGACAGAGACATACCAATGGGGAAGTATGAAGGAGTATGATCAGCACTGGGACACGGGAAGGAAGGCATGTCCAGGGTACATTGCTGACCTAAATTGGGGAGGCCAGGAAGGCTTCCTGGAGAAAGTGACCTCTAAGACAAGACCCGAAAGATAAACACAGTGACCAGGGGAGAGGGGTGGGAAGAGGGAGGTGGTCCAGGCAAAGGGAACAGCATGTCAGGGGAGCAGTGGGAGAAGGGGGGTACTCCAGAGGCTAAAGCAATTCCCGTGGCCAGAGCATGGAGTGAGAAGTCCGCAGAGGCCTGGCCATGGGGCCTTGGAAGACAGGACTGGACTTCATTCTAAGGTCAATGGGAAGCCATTGAAAGATTTTACCCAGAGGAGTAATGTGATCAGATTTGTATCTTAGGACTTTGCTTTAGCACTTCGGATTGGAAGGACAAGACTGGCTAGCGTTGTAGTTGCCTGAAAGACGAATGTGGCCTACCATTACAAAAGGCAGCGGAGATAGAGATATATGCATATAAATATGTCAATATGATCAAGATACATTTAGCAGATGGAATCAGTAGACTTGGTGATTGATTAAGTGGACGTGTGAGGATCTAGATGACTCTCAGGTTTCTGGCACTAATAAATGGAAAAGAGAATATGGGGGAAGAGCTTGTCTTAGCGGTGGGGTAGAGTGGGAAACGCTTGAGCTTGAGACTGGTGGAGTTTGTGGTGGGTGTGGGACACACAGATGGAGATGCCATTGGATCCGAAACTCAGACTTGCGAGTGCCGAGCATGTAGACGGAGAATCCCCAAAGCCCCCGGGGGATGCTGTGGACTGAGGAGAGAAGGAAGCCCGTGTTAGGAGCCTGAATGCTGGTTGAGCAGAGAAAGAGGGGCCCGCGGGGGACAGAGGAGGAGCAACCCGAGGGAGGAGCCCCACCAGGAGCGCGTGGGGCTGTGGGGACCAAGGAAGGGGGTACTTCAAGGTGGAGGGAAGGCCACACCAGAGCAGAACCACAGGACGTCAGTGTCCCTTCTAGAAACAGAAGCTAAAAGCCAGTGAGAGAGTTGAGAGAGTTGCAGAGCACATGGGCAGAGGCGGTGAGGTTGGGCTTCTTTGCAAGGAATTTTGCCGGAAGGATAGACTAGATGGTACTAGTGCTGGAATGGCACGTGGGGTGGAGGAACAGCAGGGGTTGGGAGAGCTGTGAGTCGAGCTCACAGAACAGAGACGCCAACAGTGAAACTGTGGGACAGGGTGGGAGTAACCGGGCGAATAGAGGGCCACAAGGACAGGATGGGACCCAAAGTAACGACAGGGAGATGACCGTAGCCAAGAGCACAGGCTCCTCTTCCGCCGTGACAGAGGGGACGGGTGAAACGACAGGCGTTAAAGTGTTGTTTTGTCCCACAATATTTTAATCGTGTCCTTTCACAAAATTTCTCCACAGACACTACCCAAAGCAGTCCTTCACCACGGTGGCAGATACACCCGAAAACCTCCGCCTGAAGCAGCAAAGTGAATTGCAGAGTCAGGTAATTTCCAGAAGGCTTCTTTTGTGACGTTGATACTAAAGATTGTTCACAAGGGCAGACTTCTGAGATATTTGTCATTGCACTATTCACATCGAGCCACCAGCTGAAAACAGACCTTTTTTGGGAATTCCGGGTGAAAGCGTTGAACGTTTGAACATCTGTATCCCCCTGGTCTCGCGTCACCCTGAAATTCTCGGTTCTCTTACTCACGGGGACTAGGGCGAGTAAATGAGTTCTGGTCAGGGTACGTGTTTCCCAACAACATTGACTTATTTGGTTCTAAATATTTAGAAACATTTCATAAATAGCTTTTCCACACCGCATATGTAGGGGAAAAACGAGGTGTTAAGTTGACCCAGCTGCAGTGCGTGTGGGGCTGACACCCTGTCTGTGTGTGTCACACCAGCCACTAGCTTTGTTTTCCCCTTGTCACTTTGTTCATATTTCTTTCATATGTCGCGCTGACAGCACGAACAAAGATTAGAAAGCCACAATTGGCTCCCCGTCAACCACGTTGGATGGCAACTTGCCTTCAATATGGTGAAACACATCGGTTAAGGCGAGGGTTGTGAATGGCAGGGTTTTCCACAGGGACACCCAATTTCTTTAAGAAACATGGGGCGCTCTCTCTCAGAGATGTTATCTTGCCCGACACGGTGGAGGAAGATGCCGAGCAACTACGGTGCACCATTGGTGAGCAGTGTCGTGAAGCCACAGAGAGGAGGGAGGAGGGTGGCCTGGGTTGGTCGAAGGCCTCCTTCGGCTGTTGGTTGGTTGTGGCCTTGGGCCAGCTACTCTGATCTTTGTGCTTCTGTCAAGTGAGACGGTCTGTCTTGTTTACCTGTCTTGAGGGTGGCTGCAAGTACCAGATGAGGTAGTCAGGTGGGAAAGCATTTCAAAAAGTTAAAAAATATTCGATGGCTGGTGGAAGCTTTATTACAATTATTATTGTGGTCCCTGGGAATCTCTGGTATAAAAAACGGAAAAGAAGAGAATCCGTGAAGGAAAGAGGCGTGCGGCTAATAGTCTTTGGAAATGTCAGTCTGTAGCCTTTCCTCACGAGAGGAGGCAGCTCCCGGTCGCTCAGGATGGAATTATTTCCTTGGCCGTACGTCTGATCTCAGGGGAGAGTGCACTTCTCTTCATTCTCTTCCTGGGAGACTTAGGACCACTTCTCAGTCCACTTCATTAGAGGAAATAGAGCTCAAAGTAGAATTTACTGTTGGTTAACAATGCCATGAAGACTTGCTTGGGAGCTATTTTTTGGTTTGCGTATTATGCTGGTGTTTGTGGGCTAAACCATCGATTCTAAAAATTGGGTGCTGGCCACAGAGAGATATTGCTACGGAGGCCGGGAAGAACATCCCTGCTCATTCCCACCCCCAGGGGCACCAGGACTCAGCTCCAGTCTGTGCAGATCCAATATGCCTTTCTTCTCATCAAGTTAGGTTTAATCAGATAATTCTGGAGAAGTACTTTGAACACACTGGCAAATAGAACTAAGAGCAAGCAATTGAATACTTGTTTCCAGCCGATTGCATGCGTTGGTACTGTGCAAAAGAGTTTACAATTAGTCACTCCTCCCTTCACAGAGCTTGTAGGGTGTCTGAGAAAAGAGGTAACATGCACTTGGAATGACTATGTTTAATTTGCTATAAGGACTCAGAAAGGGAGGGGTCAGTATGGATTGGACTGGATAGTGCTTCATGCCAGAAGTGGGATTTGAGGATTGAGAAAGAATCTGATATAAACTCTGTCTCCTTCGTTTTGAAGGTGCACCACTCCCTCTGGGCTCACTTGGTGGGTATATAGGTGCCTTCGGCTTAGCCCAGGAGCAAGTATTTATTGTTTTCCCACCATGTGCCTGGCTTTGGAAATGCAAAAAAAAAAAGGAACTCACTGTGTTACAACAGACTGGTTTTATTCTCCCTCATGTAGCAAGCTGCAGACTTCAGAAGGCAGCATGTGCAAATACTTATAGGCTGATGGTACAAGAACTAATAACGATATGTACAAAGTGCTCTGGGATTGCCAAGCAGTGGTAAGGTGAAGATATCAGATTTTCTTTAAGATTTTGCTCAAATGTCATCTCCTCTAAAAACACAATGTAGGATTTCCATAGGCACACAACATGGGGAAATTCAACTCAATTCAAGAAACTTGTTGATTACCTACTACGTGCTGGGAATTATGCATTGGGGATATAAATACCTCATCATCATCATCATCATCATCATCAACCACCTTGTTATATTCCAGACACATCATTTTACACGTATTACTTCATTTAATCTCAAACAACCCTATGAGACAGGTATTTATTATTATCCCTATTTAGATGAAACATTCAACTTTCAGAGAATTTAAGTAACTTGCCCTTGCAAGCTTATCCAGGAAAAAGCTGAACTTGAAGTAGAATCTAGGTCTGTGAGGCCCTAATGTCCACACTCAACCAGAACCCTGGTCCCTTTGCTCAGAGAGCACCTAGAAAAGGAGCTCTATAAGCAAATAATTGCAAAGGCAGGGGATGATGCAGTGTATGTGAAGACAGGATTTTGCATAAAGTGGAATAGGAAGAAGTCATCATTATTTCCTTTTTCTGGGTGAGAGGTGAAGACTCTTCTGTAAGAGTATTTCCATTTTTGCAAAAGCATGCACCGATATCTATCCTAATGGTACTACTTAGTGATGACATTTGATTTAATTTTAGCCTATTAAATGATTTGATTATGCAGCAGAGCATTTCCTTGGAGTTTTGATATCCGGAATTCTGAACAGCTTAATGGTTTTGGTGGAAAATTGACTATTAATATTTTATATACTTGTTTTGGTAATTTGTGATGCTACATGAATCAAATCTATTCATAGCTCCAAGGTTTGAAATTCTGAAATCTTTTAGAATCGTTTGGTTAAAACTAGTTCTCTTCTTTCTGTTCATTAGCTTACCAAATGAGCCAAAATAAAAGAAAAACAAAAATTAATTTTCAGTCCAATCCAGAAAGTTATTTATAGTTGCACGCTATTATCTCTTTTTAAAAAAATTCTCTTTTCTTTCCTCTCTCTTTTTGAGAGGATTATAAACACTGCCAGTATATTTTTTCTAAATGCTAAATTCTCTCAAGCTTTTTTGGGATCTGTGTTAGGTGCCAGATTGTCTTAATAAAATTATATGAAATACCGGTGAACAAATGCTAACCAGGAGTTAGCTAACCAGGAGTTAGCTTTTCAGAACTGGTGCTAGCCAGTGACTCACAGGCATTGTACAGCGACTGGGGGACGTCCCTGGGGCCAGCCACTGACTGTGGTGGGTGTGGACTGCCCTGGAACTTGGCAGTCAGTGGGGAGAGAGGGAGGAGAAGCCCTTTTATCATGCTGGCTCCCCTTTCATCCCACATCACAGAATGAACTGCTTCAAAGCAGTAACATAAATGATGGTTAGGCGCCCCTACTGGTCCGCAGTAGCCTATTCAACAAGGAGCAAAAGTAAAACTTGACTTCTGGGGGAATTAGTAACATTCTAGTTCACCTGTGGGGCATCAGGCTTTTGTTGCTGGCCTTGAGACCAGCTTCATCTTGTTTCCCGTAGGGAAGTGAGCCCTGAGTTCCAAAGCCCTGACTTAAAAACAAAACTTTTGGAACACAAACTCTTTGTAAGTTGGGGTCTTTCCTAAACTTAAAAAATTCGAGTGAGATGAAAAGCCCCTTGGGAAAGAAATTTCCTTAACTGACCATTTAAAATTATGTTGTAGAAAGCGCTTCTTTTTTAAGACTGGGTGGCACGCTCTGATTGGAAGACAAGGCACAGGTGCTTTGAGCACTCTGATTCGGAGGTCTGCAGGCTTCTCAACGCCATGGAAATGGTTCTGCAAACGGAATTTTGAGTGCAGTCCCCCACTGGAAAGAGAGCAAGGTGGACTGTCATGGTTGAAGCTGTGTGTGGGGGGACAAACCCCTGCCCCCTCATCTTCCCATCCCCAGGGCCTTAGAAAGCCTGGGCCTCTCTAGAGCAGCGGTGCCCACCCTTTTTAGTACCAGGGACCATTTTCATGCAAGACAATTTTCCATGGACCAGGGGTGGGGCGGATGGTTTCAGGTTGATTTAAGCACATTGCATTTATTGTGCACTTTATTTCTGTTATTATTACATTGTAATATATAATGAAATCATAATACAACTCACCATAGGTTGGGGACCCCTGCTCTAGAGCACAGTTTTGAAAAATGCTGCTCAGAACGATGATGAAATGATAGCTACTGCCCCACTCAGTTGTTTACGTGGTTGGCTTAGCTGTTTGCAATCATGCTGAAAATAATAGGGATTTTGGGCTCGCTGTGTTCTTAAATGGAGTGTGTGTAATTTATGAGTGCTGATAAGAGGGAAGATTGAAAGCGATTATGGTTAGAATACAAATCATTCTGGAAGCTTTGAGTCTTCCTTTTGTAATCTATGCTGATTCTTTTTTAATCTTCCAAGTTTCTGCAGGGGCCTAAAACCATGGTGCATAGGGAATACGATAGATGATACTGGAGAGGGTGAGACGGTAACGCGATTTTTTATAGGGAACATCGTAGTTAGATATCTTGGTGGGAGGAAGGAAGACACGTGTTTGATATAAACCTCTGGAAGCTCAAGAAGGTAGCCTTATGCGATGCTTGCCGTTCCCCGTCTTGCCCTTGGTACCTTTTTGAACCCCTCACTCTTTGTTTTATTTCCAGAGGGTTTCTCTCTGCAGTTATCTACCGTTTAACCATCTGGTAAGATGTTGAATAATTACCTAAAGCAAGAACCCTCTTGGGTGGCAGTTGCATTTTAAAGGGTATCTGCTGAAATCTGACTCCTTTCAAAGCAATGAGTCCCTGACTGGGGAACCCCCTCACTGTCTGAAGATGGTTCTAGAGCAATTTTGGATACCATTGTTTATATGTTTCAAACCCCATTCCATGAGTCCTTGCCCAATCGTAAATTTGACGTAAATTTCATTTGCCGATTGTGTGCCAAATTCCATGCTAGGTATCGGAAATTCTGCAGTGAGCAAAACCAGCTGAGGCCCTGCTCTTAGGGGTTTTATGGTCTAGTGGGAAAAAGGACGATCATAAAATAAAAAAAAAAAAAAAAAAAAACAGGTAAAATTGCAACTTCAGCAAGACCTGCAGAGAGAGCTGAGTGCATTTTCATTATGTCTTAAAGCATTTTCAGGGAATCGGAGGCTTGAGTACCTTTGTGCCGCAGATACAATAATGAAGTCTCACAGTGGTCGGCTGTGTCCTGCCCAGCTGTGGATCCCATTTCTAAATGCACATCCATTATTTTTCTCCACTTTCTGATCTTAGCTGACTCTTTTTTTTTGCTCTTCTCTGGCTCCTCTTCCAACCTTCATCTCATCAGACAACTTCAGACTTCTAAACACGAAGACCGTTCCTCTGGACGGTTTTTCTTGGTAATTCTTGTGTTCCACTGGTCTTGGACAAGAAGCCTTTCATACTTGCTTTTTAATTTTCTCTTTTCTTTGAACCTAATTTTGGCAGCTTTACATTTCCCACTTTTTGATTTTTTTTTTTTCGCCATCTGATGCTGTCTCCTGCTCCCAGGGCGATGTTTCTTGTTTCTCTCAATAAGTGCTTTCTCGTGTATAGAAAGGCAAAAGTTCATCAGGAGAAGGTTCAGCATGTTTCTTTTCAAGGTTTTGAGGCAGCGAAAATGATGAGAGATTATGTTTCGTGTATAGGAATGGATGAATGTGAATAAGGACTTCAAAGGAGAAATACTAATTCACTGGACTCAGTACATTTCTTCCAGGGAACGTAGCATGTCGAGCAGATGTTAACTCTAACCTCTGCGATTTCGCTAGACTTCACAATTTCCCATAAGTCCATTTTTTTCCCCCTATTTTACTCCTGGATAAAATGATGTGAGAGACAAAAATGTCAGCAGTTGAGAGACAGGAAAATAACCAAAATGTTTTGATTTGCTGTGTCACCACTGGGTTTTAGAGCCTTTAATCACAGGGGCCTGGTGTTCTACGCTTTCCCCTCCTAAAATGGCCAGTGTCCTTTCTGTCTGTCTCCAGAGTCCCAGAAAGTTGACCCTTGGATGCCCTCCGAGCTCACTGTCCCTCCCTGTCTACCATCCCTGCAGCGGCTCGTGCTGGAGGGTGTGGATGGTGTGCATGAATTAGGTAACCGGCCCTTGAGTTAGGGATCTGAATATACAGCCTATCAATTCCACGGCCCTGGGGTCATGAATTTAACATCTGTGATGAAAAGACTATTTAAGAAATATTAAATCAATGCATTTTTCATCTCTCTCTCCCATAAATCATGCTCTGCCACACCACCTCACACTTACGGCCCCAGAGAAAGGAGCAGAGTGATACCACATTAGGAAGGAGGGACTATGGTCCCACACGAAGGGGAGCACTGACTCCACCCCTCTTCTGGCCACAGGTGATTGTAGGAAGAAGGCGAAACAATTGGAGACTGAAACACAGCCTCCCCTCTCTCTGCTGGCTGAAGTCTCAGAAAGGGGAGATTGAGGCGGGGGAAGATAGAGGTGGAGGGAAAAGCCAAAAGCAGGGCGAAGCACCCCACAAGATATACTCCCAGTCCCCTCCTGCCTCAGTGGCACACTTGGGGCTTCACACAACATGGTGGACAAGGCCCAGGATCGTAGTCTCCATGTGTCATGGAAGGTGATGGAAGCTCCAGCGTGCCTTGTAGAGGGTTGCCAAGGGTGCTCGCTGGGGAGCCACCAGGGGTGTTGCCACTGTATGGACAATGTACCCCTGGAGCCAGGGGGGATTTGCAGGTGGGGAGTAGTGGTTAGACATCAGCAAGAAGCATGGAGGGACAGAGTCTACAAGGGGGTGCTGCCGGGCTCTTCCTGGGCCAAGGGAGAACATACTACTGGGTCACCAGCCACTGTCTTCGGTGTCAGATGCCATCAGCATACATGGTGACCAAGAGGACAAGGAGTTAGAGGAAAGGAGGAGGGAATGTGGTCGTGGGTCCAAGACTTCCCTCTTCCTTCACTCTGAGGCCACCCAAGCCCTCCCTCCTCACACACGCTGAGACACCATCTGGGAGAGGACCCAAGGAGCAGGAGAACATCTGAATTTCCCCAAGCTGATGGTTTAAATTGTTGAATGGACCCAGTGCAATGGATGGAACTAAATTTAGTTCTTCCCACTTCAGCGTGGCAGGGACTAGTGAGGAATAGCAGAGAACAGCTGGAAGAAATAAAGAAGCTTGGTTTTCTTTTGTTATCTGAATACTCGTGCATTGTTAAGTCAATTGCTAACCTGTAGTATAGACTTTGATTTTATTTGGTAAAATATAGCACTAGACCAGCCATCAGATGACCTGGGTTCTTATCCTGCTTCTGCCCCTAAGTGTGGCTTTGGGTACTGCTGAGCCGTTCCAGGGCACAAAGTGATGGGTTGTGCTAGGTGATCCCTAAAATTTCTTCCAGTGGTAATGATCTCTGATTTTTAGTACAAAAACATTCCACAATAGCATCTCAAATTAGCAAGAGGAGGACTTGAAAAAAAAGGAATCACTGTTTCTTATTTTCTGCTAGAATAATAGTCAGATCTGCTGTTTCGTTTGACCATTGCTTGAATACCTCATTCCCTGGACCGCTCTCAGGTATTGGCTGAAGGCCATGATCGGGGGATCCCACAGACTGGAGGAAGTTGATGGGCAGATCTGTTTCACATTGGAGGATATGTCTAATTTTGTACTCAATGTGTCTAAAAATAGCACAGGACAAAAGACAAGAATAGCTACAGCCATACTATCCATTCACTGATAACAATTCATCATTTAACTTAGTTTTTGAACTTGAATAACTGACATTTGAAGTCGTTTACAACATGTCATGTGACTTTCTAAGTGCTCAGTAGATGATTTTCAAATTTTCTATGTAGAAGTAACTACAATGCCTCTATGTATTAATATAATTTTAGAAAATGTCTTATTTTAGTTTTATTTCCTTTATGCATTCTTATTTTTAAGTTTTTTTCTTGAATGCCTTTGGTTGATTATTTGGTCGCTTTTGAACTTTACAAGTTGGTTTCTTCTCTCTTCTCTTTAGAACCACCCCCTTTTCCTTTCTAGAAGCAATTTATTTTGCCAAGGCCCCCAGCCTTGATTTGGTTCAGTGGGCCTAAGCAGTTGCTCAAGGACAAAGCAAGTATATCTCAGGGTAGCATGTCTCTGCGCTTCCTCACACAGAGAAGCCAATCTACAGCAATCCCATTTCATAAATTAGTAGATGGATCAGGGGATTAAGTATTTCTTAATACTCTTAATAAATTAATACTCAAATTCCTAATAATGTATGTATTTTTCTGAATGGAGGACACTGCTCCAAAACTACTGCCTTGTGATGGCATTAAGCAACAAAACCAAATTTATAGGACGATATTGGATTCAGAAAGGCCTCTTGGGAGTAACTCTAAGGGTAGCCAACAGCATACAGTAACTCTTATAAAGTGTGTGTATACATACATACATAAATATATTAATATATACATATAATTTATATATATATATATAATTTCTGGCCTGATTATCATTTCATTTTACCTCAGAACTTTGTAGCTTCCGTTGACTTTAGAAGGAGCTCCCAGCAGGAATTCTGTTGGGGCTTTGTAAAGGATGAAAACAGGCTCAAGAAAGTCTGTGGAGAAAAGATGACTATGTTGGCTTCATTCTTTAAAAAAGCTTCCAATTGGGACAATTATTATGCTGTATTCTGAAATGAGATACTTAGGCTTCCAAAAATATTGGTTGTATTTTTTTTAAATGGAGTTTTCCCTATTACAAAATGTTTGAAGAGAGCGATTAGAATTTCTCTTTCTCCCTCCCTCTCGATTTCTGGTCAGGATAATGGTAAATCAGAAGTTAAGGTAACACAAATTTGATCCTAATTAGAACAGCTCTGGGCCCCTTTTGACTGACACTCTGAACTCCTACTTACGTGACATTGTTTTTATTTAAAGGAATCTATGAGCTGTGAATATCTTCTAAGAGAAATCTAACAACCATCTTCAGCTACAGAGTTAGCTTCCTAAACACACAGTATCTTAGACACCAAACAACTAAATATACTGTATTTCAAGTTCTTTACTTAAAACAAAAAAGTGATATTTGGTAAGGCCAAGAACCTTACCCTATTTTTGATTAAATAAACAGTCTTAGAGCATTAATATGGATTTTTATTTTTTACCTCTAGATGGGCTATAATATTTACAAACCGTTAAAATGAAAGCTAAAGTAGCTCTTAACTATGTTTTTGCTATTGGACAAAGGACATATGCTTTATATAAGATTTCCTTAGAATTGGGTAATCTCTAAGGCTCTGAAACTTATCATTCTAGAAAATTTTATTCTTCACAGGAATACCCCTTAAAGTCTTAGGGGTGTATATGTGTGTATTATTTATTCTATAATAAGTAAGAAAAATGTTTTATGTAGTACACATATGTGTATATATCACACAATATACATACATTATGTACAATATGCGTATAGTGAATATCCTTTATCTACAGCGTATACATTCCAAGACCCCCCCCCAGTGGATGCCTGAAACCTCATGTATTACCAAACCCTGTACTATATATACAGTTTTTTCCTATACATATGTACATATGATAAAGTTTAATTTATAAATTAGGCATAGTAAGAGTTTAAGAACAGTAACTAATAATAAAATAGAATAATTATAACACCATGCTGTAATGAAAGTTATGTGAATATGATCTTTCTCTCTTTTAAAACATCTTATTGTCCTGTCTCACCTGTTTTCTGACTGAGGTTGACCATGGGTACCTGAAACTGTGGAATGGAAATCACACATCAGGGGACTACTGTACATTCACATATAGATATGCGTACGCTATAACACACATTATATATACACACAACATGCCTATATTTATATATACATGTATGTATATACATACGTATATAATATTCACATATATAATACATATATTCACACATATATAATAATATAATTAAGTTATCTTGGAAAGGCAATGTTCAGAAAACAGTCTCCTTGACAACTTGAAAGACAGAAAACATGGAGTGTCTTTTCTCTTTTGTTACCAATGGTTAAATAAGATTTAATTCACTGCTGGACAATGAAACAGCTGCCTTATTGCAATCTAAGTTCCCCACCTGTGAATTAGCTTTGCAGTCTCTGTGTCCTTTAGTTATTCCATATGTTTTAAGATACACCTAAAGTAAAAAAGAGTAACAGAAATATGTAGTATTATTTCTAGAAATGTGCTCATGAGATCTTTTTCGAAACATTACCTATTCCAGAGGACAGATCACTCATTCTACCACTTCGCAAGCACAGACGAAATTAAAGAAGCTTTACCTGTTTTGATGGGCCCTACTCTTTACGTGTAGTTTGTTAATTAAGGTTTTTAATATCTATTTTCATCTTTGTCCTTGGTTGTAGATATTAAACTGGAGACTAGTGATCTTATTAATCTGATGGTTATGATTCAATAACCATCGTAACCAATTGTCAGGATTATATTATACCATTTGATGATATGGGTGATAATGTATGAAATGAAGTAGAAAGAATAGAAGGAAGTTTCATGAAAGTCAGGAATCTTATAAGAATGAAGAATTAGATACTTAACTGAGAAGCAGACAGATGCCTTTCTAATTCTTTCTTGGCATTCATTACAAATGGAGAAAAATCATGGTATTCTTGATTTCAGAACTTTACTAGCAAAGACATCTCATCTAAGGACTCACCATATTTCCTATATTTATTCTGTATAAATCTGCTTCAATTATTTATCAGTTTAACCTACATTTACTGAACGCCTCCTTTGGGCAAGCGCTGCCTGTTCTCCAGCTGAGGGTATGTGTGACAAGAAGCCTGCAGCCGTGGTGGAAGAAGGAGCCAGTGGGTTTCCTTAAAAGATATTCTCCCAAATTCTGTAAACAGTTATTTTTTTCCCCTGTACTTTATTTGGCAGTACAGAAAAAATTCTCCACTGAAATGTTTATCCCTTCTTTGAAAGGAAGCCAAAAATGACTCTTTTACCTTTTCCATACATCAAATGCCAAATCCTCTGAGAAACTATATATTGAATAAGAAATGATCCTTTACCTGGTTTTGGAAAGAGCTCTTTCTGTTTTGCTTTTCCCTCCAGCACCTGGGCCCTTTTGTAAACTGTAGAGCTTGCTCCTTCTTACGATGATGTGGATCAGAAATGTTTTTGATTGCTTCATGGACACAGGAAGGCTTCTCCAGTAAAGTCCCCTTTTTTGCTGTTGTTGTTCTCAGCAAAATCAAATCATGTCATGAGCAATATCCCAACCCTCTTGTCATCCTTCAGACTCTAGACAGGTGGCTCCTAACTCTTTTTGGGTCATGAACCCCTTTGGAAATTTGATGAAAGCCATGTAACTTCTCCTTTGAAAAAGGTACAAAAGCCAACTTCAGACTATAATTGCAGGCAGTTAGTGAAGCCCATCAGTGGAACCCTAGAAAGTTTCAAGCTTTAGCGGGGGTGTCTAGGCTGGCCAAGGAGGGTGGGGAACAGAGAAGAGGAGCTGGTTGGATTTAGGAGTCTCAAAGAGACTAGAGGCATTGTCTAAGAAAGATTATGGATTCTCTCTGCCTTTTAAGCACAATTTTATTTTATCCCAATTAAAATGTTAACTCTTTTGGAAATGTGAAATGTTACTGCCTTTTTAAAAAAAATCAATCCAGCAACAATGGTTAAAAATACATAAACTTTTTGATCCAGCAATTACACTCCTGGGAGTCTCTCTCACAGAAACAAAATTATCAGCATAGAAAGCATACATACAAGGATCTCTATGAAAGCATTGTTTGTAGAAGCAAAAACACTGGAAACAGAGTGAAAACCCATCAGTTAGGGAATAGTGAATTAAATTATGAAAATCCATGCCAAAGAATATTATGCAGCCATTACAAAGAAAGAAACAGAGCTATACTGAATGCCTTGGAGGCATGCTCATAAAGTGCTGTTCAGGGAAAAACACAGATGCAGAAGAACGTAGAGTTTACAAAACCCTCCATGTGTGCATCTCTGTGTCTGTGTCTATATGTCTCTCATCAGGATTATGTGTGTAGGGAGAAAAACATACCGTTTATTAACATTGGTTCTTGGGGATTACATAGGGTGACCCCGCAAATAAAGGGAAAAAAAAGATTGCAATAATTAAAAAAAACATATATCGTATGACATTATTCATTTATATCAGATTATATATATGGGTGGGTAGATGTAAAAAGAAATGAAGTAATGATTTTAAAGCATATTTGCTTATATATATATTTGCTTAATATATTTAAAATATCACACTGTTTTACTTCTTTCACTGGTCAGTAAACACAGGAACTTTACAGTCGAGGCTGGTGGGGGCTGACTTGGCCAATTTTGCCAGCCAGGGATTTCCCTGCAGGCTGCTGCTACTGCTTTTTTCTTTTTTTTAAATATATCCTTATATTTTTATTACGCCATTATTTTCTTAAAATTTTTATTACAAATGTAATGAAACACCATGGGATATGGATATAGTGGTCTATTACTATGTCCAACACAGCAACTTTTAAAGCTATTTACTTATTTTATGGCTATAAAGGAATATATACTCTGAGTAGAGAATTTTGTAAATACATGAAAGCATACAGAAGACTGTAAAAATTATTAACTATTAACTATTAAACTTTGGATGTATTTCCTGACAAACATTTTTATGTGCATACTGGCCATATGTTAAATTATATTCATAGTCTCTCTATTGTGTAATACACACATATCTATTCAGGAATATACACATGTATATGTTTATTAGCATGGGAGCTTAATATGTCAAGTATTATTTGACATGTTCTTTCTCGTACTCTGTATTTATCCAGTGACATACCTCTTGGGATTATCAATAAAAGAAGCAGAGTACAAACACTTTTTGATTTTTGAAGACAGGGAGATTAGAAAAGATATGGAATCATTTAGAAGCTTTTTTTTCTTCCTTGTGCCCCCAGTCTTTTTTTTTTTAATTTCAAAATATCACAGGGGCGCAAATGTTTAGGTTACATATATTGCCTTTGCCCCACCCGAGTCAGAACTGCAAGTGAGTCCATTCCCAAGGCAGTGTGCACTGCACCCATTAGGTGTGAATATACCCATCCCTTCCTCCCCCCTCCCAGCTGCCCAACAACCAATGAATGTTACTACTGTATGTGCACATAAGTGTTGATAAGTTAATACCAATTTGATGGTGAGTACATGTGGTGTTTGTTTTTCCATTCTTGTGATACTTCACTTATGGGCTCGAGCTCCATCCAGGGTAGTACAAGAGGTGCTAGATCACCATTGTTTTTTGTGGCTGAGTAGAACTCCATGGTATACATATACCACATTTTATTAATCCACTCATGGATTGATGGGCACTGGGGTTGTTTCCACATCTTTGCAATTGTGAATTGTGCTGCTATAAACATTCGAATGCAGGTGTCTTTTTTATAGAATGTCTTTTTTTCCTTTGGGGGTAGATGCCCAGTAATGGAATTGCTGGATCAAATGATAGTTCTACTTGCAGCTCTTTGAGGTATCTCCATATGACTTTCCATAGAGGTTGTACTAGTTTCCGGCTGACTTCTTAGATGGCTTTTTGTGACTTATTGCTCTAAAGGTATTCGGGTTTTTAGCAAATGTTTATTGGATGTCCATTTTATGTCACATGCGAGGCTTTGCGTTACAGAGTGCTCCAAGAACGAAGACGCGACTATGTGTGCACACGCGTGTGCGTGCACAAGTCACAGACGGTCTGCGGCTGCATCTGAGCTTCCTTTCCTCGACCTGTTATTTATTTATCTGTTTATTTGGTTGTGAGTGTGTAAAGTAGAGAGCATAAGTTGCTACTCTCATGTCAGTAAGGACCTAAGAATTTGTTTGGAGTGAGCTCTTGATTTTCTCTTTTGCTTCCATTAAGCAGCCTACCCTTAACTCTCCAATTTTTCTACAGAGATGCCTAAAGACCTCGAGAGGATAATGCTAAAAGGATTTTTAGAGGAAAAAGAGATGCGAGATGCTTTCTGTAGATCAGTGTTTCTCAAAATTGTGTTTCCTGCCTACCCGCATGACAGTTACCTAATGAATATATCGAAAATGCTCATTCATGGGCCTGGCCCCAGACTCACTAAGAGGAAGGCCCAGAAATCTGCAAGGTTATTTAGTTTCCCAAGTAATTCTAATGTACATGAATATTAACCAGTTCTATAAAATTTCGTCCCAAATAATGAGCCCTTTTGACATTTTTTTTCCTCTAGTATTTTACCAAGAGTTTTCCAGATCCTTAAACTTCTTTCCCCACATGACTGTGGAAAGCTTAGAGATTTTGCCCTGTGGAAGTTGGTTCGTGGTCCCTGGTTTCTCATAACCCAAGTCTGTGCGGTGGGTTCTGGGAGTCCTGTGTTGCCCCAGACAGTTTCTTAAGTCTTGTGTCATTGCTTGTGCTCCAAGTACAAAGAATGCAGATAAGAGAAGGAATGCTTTGACTCAATTTTAACACATTGACATATTTGATTCAGCAGATGCTTTTTAGAAATTTTTCTAATATTGAAATCGCTTTAAATATTCATCTCTTCATTCATTAATGATGCCTATATTTTAGAGGAGGCTTTACAAAAGGAAACTTTTTCAGATAACACTGTTGCTACCAAATAGCCACCTCATCCTGAAAGTAAAGAAATCAACTTAGGTCAAAGACTAGAATGGTTTAAAAAAAATCAGCAAGCTTACGCTCTAATTCAAATGTCTCTAACATCACCTGCCTAGTATATATATATATATATATATATATATATATATATATATATATTTATGTGCATACACATGCGAGAAGGGTTACAATGCATTTTGTGGTTTGTAACTACAGAAATAAAACTGGAATTTGTACCCATGATGCAAATTTTCGGGGGATTCTTAATTCTTTGAACTACTTTTGGCTATTTATAAATGTTCACAGTGGAGATAAGAACTGCAAGTGGTTTTTACTTTCTGCGATACTGAAGATTTATTCTCTTTCACACGTTTCTTCCCCAAGAAATTTAGATCAATTGTGAGATTTATCTAAAAATTTCAAAATAACGAAAACAAAAGCTAGTTCCTATGAAAAGCAGAATTATATGACTATTTTTCTACATTCCTCATGTGATTGTACCTGTGCTGACAACAGCCATCGTCCTGTTCTGATTAGACAGATCCTGCCTGAAAACCTTTTATCTCCACAGCAGGATGTCTCCAGCCCAAATCGATGCAAGAAACCCATGACGTCATCCCTCAATCAATAACCATCGATTGACAAGAGTTGGTTTCAGAGCCATGTATCAGATACCAGGAGGGATGCAGAAGGAAAATTCATGCTGTCTATCTTTGAAGAAGAATTTGGTTAAGAAAATAGTTCAAATGTTCATGTTATGACACGGATCTGTAACAAAAGGCTCTTTCAACCCCAGGGCTGGGAAAACCAGCATTAAAGGAGAAATTGGGCAAGCGCGGTGTTGGCGGGCAGAGGCACGAGTTGTCAGGAGACAATGGAACCTGAACAAGACACGAGGAAGGCAGGCACACAATCCATAACAATTTCCATCCAAAGGTGTCTGTGGGATGGTGTGGGAGGTCGGTCAGCCGAGTCTGTGTTCCCCAGGGTGGGAGAAGCTTTAGTAGAAACAGATGATGAGGTCCTCACTTAGGGTGAGGAAGAATCGTGGTCCAGGGATTTTATGAAATGCAAACTTTGGAGAAATTAAAGGAGCCCAGCGTGAGGAAGTGAGGAAGCTGGATCAGGTAGCGCTCGTGAAAACAGAGAAGCAAAAAACTTCATTCCTTTTGGAGAAAATTGAATGTTAGGGATAAGTTGGAAAATAAAGCCACATAATGAAAATATTTGCGAAGCTGTTAAACCCATCATGGTGGGTTCAGTCTAAGACATTTTAAATTAGAGGGTACACACTAGGTAGAAGTATGAAAGAGACCCGATGAATTGATTTTTAAATCTTCAATTTTCTATGGATTTATGATTTAAAGGTTCATTTCTATAGTAAAATACAAATATCGTCTAACAGATCTTTGACATGGTAAGTGTTCTACAGTTTCACATAGCTTTATAAGGTTTCACATGGTAGGTGGTGAATAAATTGCTGGATGACTGAATTCCGGTGTTTATCTTGCTAAGTAATCTGCAATTCTATATGCCATTTTTCTTTTCCCTGCATAGGACACGAAGCTCTGCTACAATTATTTGCGAATAACTTTTTATGACTCATATTTGTAAGATTATTGTAAATCAACATTTGAAAGAACAATATTTCATCAAAAAAAGAAAAAAAAAACAAACTCCTTATATTCAGGGATATTTTCCTCTTGTCTGAAAAGTATCTACTCCTTTTTGGAGGTTGACATTCACACAGAGCTAGAACTTTTCATCTCTGGGAAAGTAAAATGGAAATATACATCGAAAAACCCAACTAACCAAACAAATCATCTTGATTGCTACCTACATAGAAAAGGAGCTGGCTATATAATTTTTGTTGTGCATGTTTTTAGATCAATCCATCAGTGAGAAATAAATGATACTGGAAAAATAGAGAACCTGTTTGGATAATATTTGGTGCAGTGGGTGTGGAGAAGGGGTACATCAAATTGCTACCTAACAGAGCAAGGAAATCAGTTCTTATTTTTTATTGGAAAGCAAAACAAATGGCTATTAAAAAAAAAAAGACTTGGTTTCGAAAGAATATGTTGACTTGCCAAAGAACGTAAAGCTTCTGCAATCTGTTCACATGTGGAGTGCTAAGTTAGTCACCTCCTAATTGCTGAAAATTGGGCTTCACCAGTAATGACATTATTTTTCTGTTTTTTTAAAAAATTTCCTTGGAGAATCTGTGATAGTGCCATCTCTTGCCCTGCTAATCATTTATTTTGCTAGATCATGAAATGATGTCTACCTTATGACCTGGAAAAAAAATTCTTTTTTGAGACAGGGTCTCACTCTGTTGCCCAGGCTGAGTGCAACTCATAGCTCACTGCAATGTCGAACCCTTGGGCTCAAGCGATCCTCCTGCCTTGGCCTCCCAGAGTGCTAGGATTACAGGCGTGAGCCACTGTGCCTGGCCTGGAAACATCTTTTGATAGGAGGAATCCTTTGGCTATGTTTTTCTTCCCAGGTCCTCCGGTTCCCAGCTGCTACAAGAGCTTCTGCCTTGTCCTGGGAAACGTCTATGGGACATAGATGCCCATTCCCCTTCTCCTTACATTCCAGTCTGCCCCTTGTACCAAGTACCTGTTCTCCCCCGGATGTGACAACAGGCAGTGTCAGCTTTTCGTCTCTGCTTCTCTGTCAGCCGGCTAGACCTGCTGGAGCAGGCGGTGGTGTCCAGGCCTGGCGTTAGACTAGCATTGTCCTGCAACCTCCACTCCTATGGCATCTTACCTGCTAATTTCTGTAGAGAAAGTAGGATCTGCAGAATCTCATAGGGGATCTTCACTGGGTTCCAGAGGGAACCACAGAAGCCTGGGCATTCAGGAAATCAGGAACCTTCTTTGCCGGCTTTGTCTGCCAGAGAACAGCTCTCCCCCGCTGCCCTGTGCTTCTAGTCCTTTCCTCTGCTCTTGGATCCTGACTCACAGTCACCTGATCACTGCCTGCCTTCTCTCCATTGCACTTCGTTTCTCTTCAGTGCGTCACTGTCTTCCAGATCTTAGATGACAGAATAGCAGAGCATCCAGAAATACTGGAGACTCATTACCTGGTGTGCTCTGTTTCACACCAGTTTTTTGGTCACTTGGAGCCATTTGGGGCATTCCTTTCTTGTTTTGGGGGCCGCATTTCTGTTTGCAATAAGCATTTCATCCTTCCATCTCCAAATGTCCAAAGTTTCAATTTAAACAAATTCTTACCTACTTGATTTTTTTTCTACAAGTGTTTTGCTCTCTCCTTTGCAAATGCTGGTCTCCTGCTTAAACTCGTTTGCCTAGGAGTGGCTTCTCTCTCTCTCTCTCTCTCTCTCTCTCTCTCTCTCTCTCTCTCGACCTCTGTTCTTTGCGAAAGATCAGCATTCTGCAACCCTACACAGATGGAGAGGGAAAGTTTATTTAGCCGGGAAAAGTCACTTTTGACTGGGGACGTGTGTCAGGGAACAGAATCCTTGCAGAGTACAGCATCAAACACTAAATTAAACCACCTCCTCCAGCTAAAGCTCAGGGCCCTCTGCAGCCATACACGAGGCCACACCAGGGCGGAAACAGCACTTCCCAGCAGAGTGGTGTCAAACCTGTCTTGGTGGCTGCGGTTTTCTCCGGCCCCCTCTGCCTGACATTTTCCTTAACCCAGTGGCCAAAGTTCTTTCCACATTAGAGATTTAGCAAGGATGGTGACGCTGTCGTGGGCCGCCTTCCAAAATGTAACAATTCACGGCAGCAGTGAAAGCTTAATTTTTTTTTATTAAACCTTTCATCAGGGAAGGAAGTACTTTGTAGTAAATGACTGCATTTCTTGAAGTCATTTACCTGCGTCGTCTTCATTACCCCTTAGTCGTTACGGTCTGCGTCACACGATCTTTTCTCAAACATCAGTGCGGGGAACCAACGATGAAATTGCATTTCTGTGAATCAGAATACAGATGATTACGGGAGAAGAAAGACATTAAAGGAGACGTGTTCATGTTGATGTCTGAAGAAATGGGAAAAGCTTCGCAGCCTCAGCGACGGCGAAAGACAAGGTCGTCAGAGGACACGGAGCCTTCGGACCTCGCTGCCTTAGACGCGTCGCAGAATGAGTGCGGGCAAAACGCTTTGACTTTTTAAATCTTGAGTGTATACATCCTGGACATATGATCAGTTTGGTTTGTTTTTCTTGTGGGGCCAGGAGAACATAGCATCACTAATTCTCTTATTTTGTCTCACGGCTGTCACACACATTGGGCGATCGCTAGATGACTATTAGAAAAAACTGAAGTCTTTACGCGGAGAACTCCCTCCCCTATCGCCCCCACACATCTGGGCTTCTCTAGAGTTTTTGGATAGTAAAAGCCAATCCTAGGATTGGGAAAATTTTGGAATTGCAGGTGGGAATAAATAATTAAAACGTAAGTCTGGGCAAGGGAATTATATTGCTTGGGCTTATTTGATTGCTCTGACCCCAGGCCTTTTGTGACCTTGAATGCCCAGCGTGTCTTCACTGGTTCCAGATGGCAGGTCCTGCCTTCTCGTTGGCCCCCACATGCTGACGGGAGTGTGGCCTCCTCCTTTGCCCATCCTTGTCCTCCTGCAGTCTCAGCTTTGTCACAGTCCTCCCGATCTGTGTACTGGATGGATAAGAGTCACACCATGGAAAAATGAAGTGATCGAATGAAGGGGCTTCGCTGGGGCTACTTGTGACTTCAGATTGTGACTTTTACAGGGTATCAGAGTTGACCTGCTGCAGAGCGTTCAAGGCAAAGCCAGTTGGATTTTTAATATGCAGATAGGATGGTGTTACCGGCATATGCTTTGTTATAATTTCTATAATTCCTCACAGCCATCTGGCTAGGTTGTATATATTTTTTATTCTGGATGTCAAGTAGGAGATAGTTATAGCGTTTTTATTGTTCTACCATTTTTCCTGCTTTCTTTTATCTACACACTTCTTGTAGCAGTTAGAGCTCACGGTTTCCAAATGCCTATTGTTGTGAGAGCTCTGGTAAGAATGGAGACCTTGTCTTTGTAATCCCCATAGATTCTAGATGAATGAATGAGTGATTGGAAACAATAACAGACATTATTTAGTAGGAGTAAATGATCCGCCAGTCATTTACTAAGGCTTTTTTATACAGTATTTCCTTTAATCTTCACAATAACTTTCTTAGGTAAGTATGATTGTTCTCATTTTGTAGATGAAGGAGCTCAGAGAGGTTGTGTCAACTGCCCGAGGTCACACAGCTATTCAGGGCCCTTGCTTGGATTTGACCTCAGGTCTTTCTGACTCCAAAGCCTGAGATATTCCTTATTAGGTCAGGCTATCTGAGTGTAGTCATTATTATGACATTTCTGCAAATCAGTATAGTCATTATTATGATATTTCTGCAATTTCTATAACATATTGCATCAGTGATATGACATTTTAGATGTAAAATTCTCCAAGAATCTCTTCATTAGGTGAAACTTTCATATTTGGAATTTTAAAAATTGTAATTTCTGGTAAATGATTTCATTTTATTTATTTTTGGGCTTATTTTGGTGCTCAGTTTGATTCTCATCATTCCTGAAGGTTTTAAATACTTTTAATTGTTTAAATTATGCAGTAACTTCATTTGCATATTAATGATTCTTACTTGTTTATTATTTTAACAGCCCTGCTATTTTGTTTGCTTTATGCATCTTAATTTGTATTGAATAAATGTCCTTATATTTCCTGAGCTTACTGATTTTTAAATTCAAATTCTATATCGGCTCCTATCACATGCATCTAATTTAACTTTTTATTTCTATGCTTGTTACTACTGCTCATGGTATTGCCATTTAAGTTATTATAAAACTAATGAAAGAATGATGTTATCGACATTTCAAAAACATTTTAAAAAGTTGATCGGATCATAGAAAGTGCCCAGTTATGTTAGAAATTTGATTTACTGTGTAATGATGTTTTATTAGATATTTTGTCATACTGGCTAAACACTTTAATACTGCAGTCTCCAGCCCCTGGTCTGTGGCCTATTACTGTCTGTGGCCTGCTAGGAAATGTTCACACATCACCACCTGAGCTCTGTACCACACTCCCCACCATGACACCCCAGCCCCCAATCCCCAGTTCCTGGAAAAATTGTCTTCCATGAAACCAGTCCCTGGTGCCAAAAAGCTTGGGGACCAGTTTAATGCATAGTGTGTTGGAGCATTGGTTACTAATCCTAAATTATTCAGAGGTTAATTTTCATTGCCAAAGATGTTTCCCATCTCATCACTTCATCGTCTTTCTCTTGTGAGACTCCTCTGCAATCTGGAGCTCTCATTTATTTCACACCCATTAGGATGCTGCTTCTGGGCACTCCCAAGTGTCAAAGCAGTGTGAGTTGTAGTTTCTGACTTTGCTCAGCGTCTTCTTGGCAAGCAGAGTTGCATAGGAGAAAAGCTACCATAGCTACTGGACTGATGGGCACGGTCCACAGGGAGGACCAGAGGTAACTGTGGCCACGGGAGGGCTGTTTCCATGTGGTGTGTACATGTTTGCACACGTGAGGGATCTTTATTCTGCACTCTGCTGGTGCCAAAGAAGTGTGAAGATAACTCTCAGTGAAAAACACTTGAGGGATATTTATGAGCATAATCAGAAAGAAACCAAATCCTTTTAGAAGAGGAAGTGCCTTCGTGGAGGAACAGGGCTTCCACTGGTGGCAAGAGAGATGGATGGCCCCAGGATATTCTGGGTGGAGCTGGGAATGCAGTAGATAGATGGATATGTTAACCGTCTGTGGACCAGTGGCCCTACCGGAAGTCCAGAAGAGGGGAGGTGAGACTGCTCACAGAGGACCTGAATGTCACATTAAGGCGATTGGATTTCATTATTAGATGCAGAGATCTGCAAGTTCTTGGGCAGGGGAGTGATGTGCTGGGGGCTGAAAACGATGTTGCTGGAAGATGAATCAGGCAGCAAATGGATTAGATTGGGAGAGATTTGAGGGAGGGAGCCAAGGTGGGAAGTACTTGCTATAGCGAAAGTGCACGGTGATGAAACCGTTAATCAAGGTAATGGAAAGCAAGGGCTAAAGGGATGTCAAGGAGGCACGTCTTGAAGAGCGATCTCACGTGAGTGGAAAAGGTGGCAGTGGCCCCAGCATCTCTGTTGGAGGAGCTTACACCCAGGGGAAGTCCGGTGGGGCACTCAGGCAGCGTGTCTGAATGCTGTGTTCACATAGCGACTGTACTGATTTGTACTGTGATTGTGTGGTGTGGGTTGTGGCCATGTGTGTGGAAGTTTGTCTAATGCAGATTGTGGCCACTTCCCTCCCCACCCTGGTCCTCCTTTGGCAGCACCCCTGGGAGAAGTAGAAATCTGATGGGACTGACGCCTTTGAGGCGTTAGACCCGAGTAACTGGAACTATTGTCGGACACAGAGAGGGCAGGGGCCCACTGAGTCTGTTGTCTGTGCAATCCCACAGTTGTGTAATAAATGTCTGAATGGACAACGGAGTGAGTGAGTTCGGGGCTAAGGAACTGCTTTGAACAACAAGGCTATGACTTAAGGGGAAATAATGTCCATCCAGATGGACAAACATCCATCCAAATATTCAGGAGAATGTCAAATAGTAGTGACCAAAGCTTTCTAATGAAATCTTCAATTACAGTATAGAAAGATTGAATTTTGAAAATAAAATGTTTGTGATTTGGGGATTAAAAAAATACCCCACCAGTTTTATAGATTATGCATAATGAACTGTTATCCAATTTGAACATTTGTTTTTCCAAATGGCCAAGGTATTGATGGTACACACATTTCCAAATTTGTTCTGGGGTTTACAGGACCCCAGAGAGAAAGAGATGAGTGAAAAATCTTAGCACAAAAATAGTTAGTATTGGAAGTCGGGACTGCTCTTGGGACTTGTCTAGCTTTGCCATTAGTCTTGAGATGGAGGGATATCAAAAATATCCCTGTAAAACTTTCTGTTTCTAGGCACTTCATATGAGACGTTTAAGAAGGTAACTTCTGCAGTTTAATAGCCCGCCAGCAAAGCGAGCCGTTATGTAGTCTAACCCCCTGAGAGCCACGGAATGCGAAGGAAAGAGTGAGAGTTTTGGAGTGAGTTTAACTTGGGTTTCAATTTGTCTCCACCACTTAATACCATTTGGCCTTGGACAAGTTACTTAAACTCTCATTTTCTTCATTTTAAAATGTTGATTTTGATCTCTCTCTAAAGGTTATTGGGAGGCTGGTGATAATGTATCGAGCCAGCAGGGCCCGAGGACAATTCTTGGCACGTAAAAGGCACCCGGCAAATGCCAACTGCAGTCACTATTTGCAGGATGCTATAGATTTTCACTTCGCTGCCTATAAAGTGATGCTGATCAGTGTTGAAAGTGACAGCTGTCACTCTTATAATTGGGAGCGGGATGGGGATGGTGAGCAAGAAAGGATTCTGGAAACAGTACCCCCAAACTTTGTTAGTTGCCTCACCTCCTGGGGAGAAGCGCTCTCCTCAAACTTCACACGGGAGAACCTTTGCAGCGCATCATGCAACAGTGGCGCGTTAACTGATGGTGTTTTGCGCTACGTAAGAAGCACGCAGAAGTCTCAAGCCCTCCTAGGTTGATGATGAGTATGAGTGACCCTAGGACCCCCTGTTAGTATTGCCTGAGCCATGAGCCAGAACGAGCTGTTATCGAACCTTGGTGGCAGAGATCAGTTGTGTAGAGGAATCTGGCCACAGAAGGGGGTGGGTGGGAGGAATTCTCCCTTTTTAAGATTAAAAATGGAAGTGTGGACTTTTTTTTTTTTTAATAAACTGTAAAGGAAAAAGAATTAGTGCCACCAAGGGTAAGCTGGTGGAGAGGGCAGTGAGTATCGTTGCTCAGAGCATCTAGCTCAGAGCCAGCCTCCTCCACTCAGAAATAATTGTTTTCAAACCCAGCAGCATTTGCTGAGGTTGCTCTGAAACAGCTGCGTCGGCTTTAGAACGTGTGAAAACCGCTCAAGAATCAACCGTAAGAGTAGGTTTTGGAAATAAAAAAAAAAAAAAAAAGAAGCAAGGATGTTTTGATGTGTAGGGGTTATTAGCAACAGTTTGCAAAATATGGAGCAGTCAGGCTGGGAATTCATTCCGTTTCTCCAGCATCTTCCTGTCTGTCTTGCTGATGGGTTGGTCGGCTCGGTTACCATAGAGCCGCTCGTTGCTATTCCTCGGTGTGAGGGGTGGCTGCGAGCCCCCTCACAATTATACACTGAACTGGAGAATCTGTACTTTTTAGGCCTCGCCCATTGCAGGGACCTTTTTGCTTTTATGTGGCAGCTTTGATTTTCACAGAAAGGACAGCCACTGTCCTGTGCCTTTTGTCTCACTGGCGGGATGGCCACACAGCTACCTTCACAAGGATGCGATTCTAACCTGTTGCCTTCCCAGGAAGGCAGCACTTGCTGCTGTCCCCACACTCAGGAACTGTAAACATCGTTTTTTTTTTTTTTATGTCAGCATATTATGGGGGTACAGATGTTTAGGTTACTTATGTTTCCCTTGCCCTCCCTCCCCCCCAAGTCCGAGTTTCAAATATGTCCATCCTATTGCGTGGTGCGCATTGCACTCTTTGTGTATGTACATACCCGTCCCCTCTCCCTCCTCTCTCCTCCCCCCTCCCCCTCCCCCCTGCCCAACATCCAATAGATGTTATTCTCATATGTGCACGTATGTGTTGATCAGTTAATACCAATTTGATGGTGAGTAC
>CAUYSK010107917.1:0-37109 GCA_963575035.1 Avahi laniger | reverse complement strand
AGGGGCGCTCTACCAGGCTGCCCAACGCCCCAGCGCTTTCAGCCTCCAGGCGTCCTCCCCTTACATGCAAGGAGGCACTCGGAATTCACCACTCCAAGAAATGGCTCGACCAAGTGACCTTAGGTCCCAGAAGGGGAAAGCTCACTGCTAGAGTTTCCGGGCTAGGGGAAGGGAGCCATTCCGGGAGTCAGTCGAGTCACCAGGGTGCTCCGCCGTCGTCTCCTTTGTGTCTTCCTCCCCCAGTCTTATGCCAGTCCCGCAATAGCTCTCGCTTCTACTGGCCCACCCTGAGCATTTCCAGTTGCCAGCGGTAGGTTCCAGGTTAGAGTCCTCTACTCAGTAATCACCTCCCCTTTCAGGACCCGCTGGGTGTCAGATACCAGCTTCCTGAGTCCTAACTGCCTCCGGGGTACATTCCTGGCATGGAGCTCCGGGAAGTTCAAGATGCTTCCCACTTGCGTTTCCAGACCCAATTCTACATCCACTTCACACGAGTCCCTGCCTCTCGGAGGGCTTGTAAGTCAGTGGAGAAGCTAGACTGTCCCGTGCGGGACTTGTCCCAGTGCACTTACTGGCCAGGCTGGCGCCGCCGTCGCACGCTCCTCTCTCTATTGTTGTCTGTCCGCATTTTCCAGGTTTTGTATTCGTATCTCTTGTTATTCTTTTTCCTGATTTGTGTGTCTCCCGCTGAATCTCCACCGATTCCCCTCGCTGTTTTTGTGGGAGAGCAATCCGATTATGTGTAGCAGACCGGAATCTATGTCTCCCTCTCTGGAAGCAGGGATCCGGGAGGCTACCCTAGCTCCACCATTTTCTCCCCTCTGCATTCAAGTTTTCTCCCATAAGACTCATCAGTTCTTTGTAACAGTAGAATCCATAAGGTCTCAATCTACCTGTTCTCAGCTATTCCCACACATGCCTGAATCTCAATAGTTTAGAGAGTTAGATGTCAAGCTAAAATATTCCCCAAATGTATTATGTGTATATTAATAAAAGGGCATATGTTTTGGATGTATTACTAGATGATTTCTTAGTAGGTAAATTTTTTTGTGTAAAATATGAATATTTTGACTCACTAAATTGCTTTAGTTAACTTACATCTTTTCAGGTTATCATTAATAATATCCTTTATGAACTTACTTGCCTGTATGAAGTATCCTAATCTTTTAGATAATTTGATTAGTTTTATCTTCAGTCTGAAACCTTGAAAGTACTTTCTAAGCACTTTTTGAACCTACTTTTGAGGTTAAATCATCGTGTCATTAATATTTTAAAATGACTAAATGGAAAGAGATGCTCATAAAGTCCAGACATCTTTGTCACTGATATAATAGGGCAATGAGACAATTTTCCTCCTAAGAACCGGAAGACAGTTCTGTCTGTTCTGTGTTGGCTCATTTATCTCTGTTACATTGATGAATTCATTTTCATGACAATACTCTGACTGAATAATGAAAAGCTGGAAGAGAGTCTGATGGTCAAGATGGAATATTTAAAATTTTCTTTCCAATTATAGCTAAGCATCTTTTTGAGATTCACCATTGAGATGATCAATCATTTTGGGTGAATAAAAATTGTTAGATGGTATTTTTCAGCTAAATTATGAATCATTTGAATAGTATAATGTCTTTTAAAAAGTTATTAAACCACTGTGAACTCCAAGTCATTATTATCTTCTGAAAAACAAATACATAAAAGATAACAATGTGTTTTCAACTTTTCATTTGCTAATAATCTGAATATACATTATAAAAACTGTTTATTGAAAGAAGAATAATCTTCATAAGATGAATTAACTTTTTCTTACATGCTCATTTCCACATATATTCACTAAATAAATTCATTGATCCTGTTCTTAATCAAAAACTTGGTAGATAATTGTTTCTATAAGGTTATTCAAAATAGTTGATATTTTTACCACACCTTTGAAGCTTCTGAAGATCTTACTGGAGCCTCAGACTTTACATTTTAAAACTTCAAACAAGCTCTGTCAATGTCCCCACTGCCTTGTCAAAATACCATGCCAACTTTTCTGTGTACGAAGTTCATACATTTATATTTGATTCTAATGTTTGGCATTTAAAATACATGTAACCCTGAAAGAAATAATGCTTTAAACTATTTGACAACTTATTATATTTTTATGATGATCTGTGGGAAAATTTAATTTCATTTCTGAGCTAGTTTGAACTAAATTTTGGCTATGAGTTTTAGCAATAAATCAAGATAAATCTGCTTTCATACTTACTATAAAATGCTCCTCATATAGTATTTTTGGTGCCAAGAATTTTTCTAAGGCTTTTCATATAACATCATTTTATTCATAAAACAATTTTATCAGTTGGCCACAACTGTCCCCATTTCGCAGATGATGAAACTGAGGCTGAAAGTGGTTGAGTAACTTGACCAAAATCACAGAACTACAAGCATTCAATTGTAAACAGTCCACAAAGTCTGAATCACTAACCACTTTACTATAGTGCTTGTATGTTAGAATAAAAGCATTATACCTATTTTAAACTTTGTATGTATATAATAATCAACTGATTTATTAGTGCTTTAAATACAGATTCATTCAATGCCTACTCTGTGCAAAGCATCTTGCTGATTAATAACCCCATGAATTGGAAAAGCTCTCTAAAACTTAATTTTGGATGCCTAGCTGATTGAAAGAATGCTAAGAAAAGGAAAAAAAAAACAGCTATTATTTTCATCATATTACTTAAAGTATCTTATACAGAATTTGCTGTCATTATTTGAAAGAAGAAAATGGATATGTAATTGAACAAGGCCTCTGTTTACCCTGTTTTGCCTATGGCATTCAAAATTTCTTTTATTTGCTGAATGATTCCTAAACTTCTCAGCTCATGGTCCGACAACATTTACCATCTGTGGTGGGGAAATGCTGTCTTTGGCCATTTCTCTCTACGTTTTTGTCCCCTTTCCCAGTGAGCGTCCTGCTCATAGCAGGGCAGCTATCCCTCAGTATTTCTTGCAATGCCCAAATATTTCTCAATGCCTTTTCCTTGGTCCCCAACCCATCCTTTGGCATCTTCTCTGCATCCCCTTGTGCCTCCCCTTCATTATTGCTCATTTCCTCCATTCCTGGGTTTAACATTTCCAGGTCCTTCTTTATAAAACATCACCTTGTGTTGATCTCAGTATACCTTTACTATTACTTCCGTCCCACCTTTATGGCCTTTCTTTAGGCTCTAGCAGTCTGTTGGGAACAAAACATTTTTCTTTAGGTACCGCCATCCCTTACCTGATATTCTTTTCCTTAGATTCCTGATATCCAATTCAGATTTCCCATTTTAGGTTTCAAACTTTTTTCACAATTTCACCTACTAGATTCAGATAACTCATTTCCGGCTGCTTCTTATATGACTCCAATGACTCGCTGTCAAGGTGGGCTTCCTGGGTGTGCCACCAGTGCTATTGCACAGAGTCCTGAGTTCAAAAGGGCCCGTTTCTTGCAGTCTTGAAATGACGGATAATTTTCTCTTTGAATTTGTGTTTTCTGAGTGGAATCTCATGACACTATGGAGAAAGTTCCTGTTCTTGGACTCTCAGAAGTGACTCTTAACCACCACCATGCGACCTGTTCTTGGTTTGCCACTCCCCACCACACTCTTAAATCCTGGGCCCCCCAGGGTCTGCCTCTCCCTGCCCTTACCTAGAGACCATTGCCAGACTCCCCTGCCTGGGTGTGTGTGTGTCTGCGTGTGGAGGGGCAGAGGTGGAGTAGCATGCCCCTGGCAGTCTTGAGAAGAGACATGGTGGAGGCTGACCCTCCCTTAGCTGGTAGCTTCACAGTGCTTCTGGGGAGCAGCCAGCCAGAGTCTATTTTTCCATGGAATGAAGCTCTCACTGACCCCTAGTTCAACGGCTGAGCAAGTGTCTGTGTGGAGGTTTAAACATCTTTGATATCCTTGGGTGTTACCTTCTGTAAGTACACCTGACCCTGTGTCCACAAGTGCTCCCTGGGCCAGCCCCAGGCCTTGCTTAGACAGATTGTTCCTTCCTCCTAAGAAGTCTGGTTTGCTTTCCTCTCTTTTGACTAGTTTGGGGCATCCTCTAGGAGTGAGCCACATACTAGGATTTGTGTAAATAATTTAAAACTTTAATTTTGTTTTATTTAGAATAACATTAAATAAAAAAATAAAATCACCATGACCAATTGAAAAAGAGAGAAAACAGAGCACAGAAAAAAAAATAAATAAATAAAAATCTTTATATGCACTGTTAGCAGCACTTTTTACCTGACTTTTGAACAAAAAGCCATGCATTTTTATTTTATGCAGGCCCACAAATTATGTAACTGGTCCTGCTTGGTGTCCCCTGTTTTCCTTACACCTTGGGACACAGACTGCCAGCCGCAGACCTGCTGCTCTGGGTCTTGCTCCAGCTTTCCTTTCTTCTGCCCTAATTGGGTGTACAGCTTTTCTCTGGGATCTTGCTACTCTCAGTCCATCCACTCATTCGCTTTTAAAATATTTTTTATGTAAAATTGTCTCTTGATTTTTAAAAAGGTATCTACTAATAATTGTTATACAGACATTTTAAAAAATATTAAGGTGGTACAGAAATTTTAATAAATGAATAACTATGGGCAATGGGTTGCATTAAAAGCCTCTTTGCTTGAGATGTCTATGGTACTTGTGCTTTTCCTGAGTAGATATTAAATAAGATAGTTTATAAATTAAATAATTGTACCCAAAGAAATTCCCATTTCTTCTTTAATACCTTAAAATATCAAAAGTTACTGGAATGGGATTTCTAATGACATTCCAGGAAGGTACTATAATTCTGAGGGAGGTATTCCTAAACAATTGAGAGTGGAAATTGGGAAGCTGAAGGTTTAAGTTTAAATCTAGGATCTGAGTTTACTTCTGGGAGACTTTTGCCAAGTTTGATAGCATCTCTAAGATCTGGTTCTCATTTATAAAATAGGGAGAACAGTACTTTTCATGTGATGAATAACAATCACATGGATGTTAACACTTTTCAAGTACGAAATAAGCAAATATTTGTAAGTATTAACTGCAATATCTTAGCATCAAGGTTTTATATATAGACAGGAGTAGATACAAACATTTGAGTTCTTTAATAAGCCCTTTCCCCTCCCACTTTTAAGATTCTCAATAGTGAACAGTTAGTTTGGCATTATGAGGTACCAAACACATAAATTTAAATAACTCAGAATGCTTTTTCTTATAACAACATAGTGTGAAAAAGATCTATCTGATCATGCTCTTTTAGAATTTTTCATTTATTATTTCATCCTTAACATTTTTCATGCTACTGAATTTCCTTTTCTATATTTTTTAATATACAATGGAACACAATGAGGTCAAAATTTATTTTATCAATCATTCGATTCAGATAATGTGATCATTTTCAACTTTTCTATATTATAAGCAAAATTTTAAAAAGATTACTTAGGACTAAATTTTTGGAAATATGATTATTTATCTAGATTCTATTCTTAAATACCATAATTGCTAAAAGCTAAGGAGAGCCAAATAAGTTTTATGCTTTTATTTTTTAGTCAGGAGGGTCAATGAAGTTAAACTCAGTTAACATAGGTCCTCTTAAAAGTAACCTGCTTGTTTCACTCAAATTTAAGTAGTACATGGTTATTTTTATTTAATTGAATTCTCCAAAGAGTTTTCAAATAATATTAAGGATAATTGGGATATTAAGTAACCAACTTCATATATTAAAGACAACAGAGTGAGTCAATTGAAGGAGCATTCATAATCTTGACAATTGTAAGAAAATTCAATAAATTAGTTATAATATTTTCTTACTACACAAAAAAATAGTGTATGGTATGGATAGAAAGTAACATGAAAAACTTTTATGTAAGACTCAAGGCATTTGTAATTTTCTGATAACAGGGCTTGGTTACTTATTTGCTTAAATTTAGGTAAGGTAAATCAAGACCTGATCAACAAAGAAATGACAACCATTAATATTTGTGTTACAACGTGAGTACTATTGCCAAAATTGTTGAAGGAAACAATCTACATCTTACTGTCTTTTGTTCAATAAGCAAAATATTTAAAAATCATTCTATGGTATGCCTCATCAGCCACTGCTTCATTTCTTCCTGCATAATCTTGACAGAACAGTTTGGAAAATCAATGCCTCAGAGCTGTTTTGGATTTACTGCTGAATCCAATTACAGTGTATTATCATAAAAAGCATCAAAGTAAAAATTATTGATGGTGCTTTGTTTTGTGAGCATGCAATTGTTAATTCTAAATATAAATATTTTAACGGCACAATTTCTCACGATTATGGAAAAGAAAAAAGAAATAAAATTTTAATGTGGAACAATAAACCACTTAAATTTAAACAAAGTTTTTACTTAAAAAATATGTACAATGCTATTTTATACACAATTCACATATAAGAGTGCTTTAAATAGCTATGATTAACAACACTTGTCTAGAATTGTATGAGAATACTATTATGAAATGGCAATAGTTTTTTGGAAATTAGTTTTAAAATTTCATATATATCTCAACAACACTTATGATTTAAAACAGAATTAGGGATACTATAGCCTGAGGGGTGACACCGGCCCCTCCCCTTCATTTATTTATAGTCTATGGCTGTTCTGCTTTACAACAGCAAGTTATATAGTTGTGACAGAGACCATATAACCACCAAAGCCTAAATATTTACTATTAGCCCTATATTAAACAAAAACAAAAACAAATCGCAAACTCTGATTTAAAGGAGTAAATGTAGATTTTTAAATAACAATTTTAATATTTCAAAGAGGTCTTGAAATTATCTTAAATTTGTTAGAGGTACATAATTGAGACTTCAAAGATTTCTTTTTGCAGTTCTACATTAGGTAAAAATGAAACATAAAACTTATTCATTGTAAGTATACATTTTGGTATTTTTTAGTAACTTGATACATTTGTGCAACCATTACTCCAAAAAATCTTATGACTGTTTGTAATCAATCCCTGTTCCTATCCCAGCCCCAGGAATCACTGATATGCTATCTATAGTTTTGCCTTGTCTAAGAATTTCCTATAAAGAGAATCATAAAATACGTAATCTTTTGTTCTTGATTACATGTCAGGTTTTTATTTTACTTTTTTTTAAGAAACGGATCTAGTGTTTATTATGTGTTCCCATATAGGCTATAAATCAGTTCTAAATTTATTAATCTTTATCTTTACTACTTTCTTATCTTTTCCTTGGTTTTATTTTGTTGTTACATTTATTAAGGTGAACTACAAATTTATTTTCCATATTCTTTTTTATGTGTAATCATTATATTTAGAAAAATACAATGGAAATAAGCAGACATGAAAATGATTAATGTCTATTCACCATAAAGTATGAGGTAAAATTTCTTTTTTTTTAAATTTTAGTTGACACTTTATAATTTTACATATTTAAGGGATACAAAGTAATGTTTTGGTACATGTATACAACATGTAATGATCAAATTAGGGTGATTAGCATATCTATCACCTCAAACATTTATCTATTATTTTTGTTATGAACATTCAAAATCCTGTCTTATAGCATTTTAGAAATATACAATAAATTATAGTTAGCTATATTCGCCTACTACACTGCAGAACACCAGAAATCATTCCTGCTAACTAGTTATAATTGTGTATCTTTTAACCAGTATCTTCCTCATCCTTCTCTCCCCGCTACATTTATCAATCTCTACCCAGAAATTCTACTGTCTACATTCATAAACTCGATAAAAATTTTAGCTCTCAAATATGAGTGAGAATATGTGGCATTAATCTTTCTGTGCCAGATTTATTTTGCATAACTTAATGTCTTACTAGCTCATCTATGTTCTTGCAAATGACGGGATTTAATTCCTTTCTATGCCTAAATATTATTCCGTTGTTTATATATACAATGCTTTTTTTATTCATTCATCTCTGGATGAACATTTAGGTTGATTCCATATTTTGGCTATTGTGGATAGTGTGACAATAATCACCTTTTTGATATACAGATTTTCTTTCCTGTGAACAAATACCCAGCAGTGGAATTGCTGGATCTTATGGTATTTCTACTTTTAGTTTTTTGAAAACTCCCATACTGTTTTCCATAATGGCTACGCTAAATTACATTCCCACCATCAATGTATCTATAAGAGATCCCATTTCTCCACATTCTTACCAGCATTTATTTTATTTTATTTTTTTTTGATGATAGCCATTCTAATTTGTGTTAGATGATATCTCATTGGAGTTTTGATTTGCCTTTCCTGATGATTAGTGGTCTTGAGCATGTTTTCATGTACTTGGTGGCTATTTCCATATCTTCTTTCGAGAAATGTCTGTTCAGATTGTTTTCTCACTTTTTGGTTGGATTTTATTTTTCTGTCATGTTGTTTAGGTTCCTTATATATTCTGGATGTTAGTCCCTTGTTGGATGAATAGTTTACAGATATTTTCTTCCATGCTATAGATTGTCTCCTGACTCTGTCGATTGATTCCTTCACTGTGCAGAAGCATTATAATTTAATATCTTAACAGTCCCACTTGTCTATATTTTTTTTTTGCTTATACTTTTGCAGTCTTAGCCATAAAATCTTTATCTAGATCAATGTTCTGAAGGGTTCTGTCCATGTTATTTAGTAGTTTTAGAGTTTTAGGATTTATGTTTAAATATTTAGTATATTTTTAATTTATTTCAGTATATGATGAGAGACAGGGGTCTAGTTTTAGTCTCCTGCACATGGATGTCCAGTTTTCCCAGCACCATTTTCTGAAGGGGTGTCCTTTCCCCAATATATGTTCTTGGCAATTTTGTCAAAAAATCTGTTTTCTGCAAACACATGGATTTATTTGTGTGTTCTCTATTCTGTTCCATTGGTCTATGTGACTGTCGTCATGCTAGTACCATGCCACATTGGTTACTATAGCTTTGTAGTATATTTTGAAATCAAGTAATCTGATGCCTCCAGCTTTGTTCTTTTTGCTTTGAAAAATGTTAAATAAAATAAAATAATAATAGAACCAGACAGGACTGGATACAAATCGTATGAGCTCAAGGAACTGCTGATTCATTATGTGGCTATTTGAAGATATGAAAATGGATATCCAAAGATTCTGATTGCAAATAAACTGTATCATTTCCTCAATCTAATTTTTTATAGTGTAAGAATATATTCTATTATCTTACTTCTATCTGTGATTATCTCCAATACCAAGAAGATGACTTCTATATGGAAGGTGGCATTGGGAGATATACAAGAAAATAAGCCTCCTTCATCACATAACCTGCCAAGAACACCCTGGCATGAGGTAGTCCAATTTCTGATCCAAAGATTAGAGAACAAAGTACTATGTGTATGTGTAATAGATCTAATGTGTTATAATGTTTTTATATATTCAGAAAATGTTTTATGTTTACTACTTATTATACATAATTGCCAAGAAATTAGGAGCTATATTTTTTTGAATTTTTTTTCTTTATTTCAGTGTGGAGTACTTTAAAATACTTCCCCTCTGAGAAACAATGGCATTTATTAAATGAGGGGAAAAATGGTGAATCGCATTTTCAGTCTTATCCCTTGGTGTTAATTCAAATTCATTTCCCCTGGATTTTTCTTTTTTCTTATTCATTAATCAACTTTTTTTCAATCTTTGGACACCAAATTAATGGAAAACAGAAAGTGAACAACCTTTACTAAAATTGAGACAAATTTTCTTTACTGGTCACACAGTATTCTTCTTTTTGCCAAAAAAGAAAAAAATAAAACCTGAAGATAAAGAGCTGTAAATGTGGTTATCACATTTTTATTGATTATAATCAAACTGTGGGAATTGTATATATGAGGAAAGTCAATCTAGTTTTTGAGCCCTCACCCCTTGACGTGTCTACATTATACAGCAAATATTAGTATAGTAATTGATTATCACAAGCAAAATTTAAAATATCGTATAATTTGTAAGATTATATCTTCAGTATTTTCCAATATGGAGTTATATTTAATAATAAAATTTAATGTCATTTTTTTCTTTTTTATTATAATAGCTTTATAAAGACTGTAAAAAAGCAATTAGTTATCTAACAAGCCTATAAAATTCTTCTTAAAACTAATTTTCTATCCAACATTTAAGATCCCTTTGTTTTAGGATCCCTATTGTTTTTTTTCTCAGACATTCATTTTGTATGATGAATTCCCTGTTATGAAACAAAAGTTTCATGGTAGGATATGTGGCTCCACAAGGTCTGCTTGTAATTTCTTTATCGTAAAGTGCCGGTAGGACTTGCAGGACTTGCAGTAAAAGCTTGCACTTTTGCAAAAAATGAATAAAGCCTACATGATAGATTTGTCTTAAGGAATGAAAAAAGTAACACATGTGGAATCATTTTGTGAACTATAAACATCTTTTGCGTAGATATTATCATTATCATTGTAAAATCTATGTCATAATTAAGAATGGACACATCAGCTCTGTTCTCGATACATTTAGCCCGTAATTCAAAACAATTCATTAAATTTTGTATATAGTGCTCATGTTCAAAGATCATTTAATTAAGGTAAAAAATGTATGTCTAGTTTGCTTTACTATCACAAGATATTATTTGCTAAAGTTAGAATTGAACAAACCCAGTAACAAAACATGAATACTCTGTTCGACAATGACAATGAGTACAATTATAAAATATTAATCCAATAGACACAAACCATAAAAGAAAGTTAAATCCAGATCCTTATTTCTCTTCTAAGAAAAAAAAAATTAAGACTGTTTTTAGTTGTTGATAGTTTGTTTTTGTATTTTATTTTGGAAAGATGTGAGTAAATCTCCTTATAATGAATATGTCACTTTATTATTTCCTGATACCTGGAAAGAATCTCTAGAATCTCTAGGATCCTAGAATTTCTAGGAAATTTCTAGGAAAATTTTCCATAATTATTTCTTTCCTTTTATATATAATAATAATAGGAAGAATAATAATGATGCAGCCACATATATTACAATATTTTATATCATAAATATTAGCATGTCATAATTTATAGAATGATATTAATAATTTATGAAAAATTAACATAATCCAAACATATAGTAATTAGGTTGATATATAATTTTGAAAGCAAAAATAATTTACACTTTAATTTCTACAGTACTTTCATGTGTATATTCAGTAATCTCCAACACAAGAGGTGGAAGAAATTGGACTAGGAAATAAATGGAAAATGAAGGATTTCTTTTCAGTGTTTTTTGACAGGTTAATCAAACTGCTGAACTCATTATATATTCACAAGAAACTTGTGAGATCCAAGAGCAGTTATGCTAATTCATGTTTCTATTCACGTGAAAGCATTGAGGTTACAAGAAGTTATAGAGTTATGATTTTCAAAAAAATGAATTTTATAAATGAGCAGATATTATTATCATAATGAGTCAAAAGTCTTTGAATTCAATTAAATTAAAAATTGCAAAGCAATTTCTGTGCACAAATTATTTTGCCAAATATTGTGAGATATAAGATATGAGAAAGTAAGAATTCACATTTTTAAGAAACATAATCAGCATAAATGTTCAAAACTTGAGGCTGGAGTAGGTTTAGAATAAAACAAAAACTTCCTGGACTATGCACTTTATTTTGTATTTTTTAGGCTGAAATACTTCCAATGTCAGAGGTGAAACTTCTCTTTGATATTTCTTATTTCCCTTATGTTTTAGGTCCATGGCCTCACTTTTTAATATTTCATTTGACTTAATCTTTTTAAAAATTCTTATAAATACTTTAATTGATTTTTTCATTGTCATGCCTATACTTCATAAGTACCTCACAAAATCAACATTTAATACTATATTTTAGGTACCAGTAAATATTTTTGTAGAAACAAAAAGAGAATATTGGGCATCTTTAAATGTTACCATTCATTCTCTTTTTTAAGAGTGCATTTTGTGACTATGCAACAAAGGTATCATCAATGATTATCTCATGGAACAAGACTGATATCCAGTGATTAAACCATTAAATCTGGTAGGTTTCAGTATATAGACTCAGGCTGCAGATTCTATTTCTAACTTGAACAAAATTTTATGCACTATTAATCATTATTTTATACATTAAATTATTACATTTATACATTATAATCAAATAAGACCTTCAATGATGACAAATTTTATCAATATTTACAGATACCAACATACAAAGCTACACACCTGATTATTGTGTACAAGGGTTTAAAACTCGTGATGTCTTCTCTTTCCATAGGGATGATGTTGATGGTGGGGAATAAAACCAGATGTAAGCCAGGAATGAAATTTTACTACTCCATTGAAATAATATGCAAGTGCTGAATTGACTAAATTATTTCTTAGCACTATCAGTATTTAGACAACTCAGACGGACTAGTTTCTTGGAGTAGAGTAAAACTGAAATGCTTATAGATATTTGAATAATTGCATTGTGCTTCTTTTTAAGAACAGTTTTATTTGTTAAGATATATCTATTCTATACTTATATTTATTTGGGAACAAATTTTAAAAATTAAAATCTATGGAGTACCGGGTACAAAATAAACATTGAAAATTTTAAGAGATAATCAACATACTGCTTTACAAATATTAACTATTTATATTCTGTCAGTAATTTTCAGTAACAGACATCTGGAAAGAGTCTGGAATGGGAGGCTATACTCTCAAGCCCCATGATTTAATACCTCTCCATTAGCCCTATGTAATTAATAGTAAGAAACTGAAGGAGTGATGTATATGATATTGGTAAGCTACTGGAGATAATCACCAGAGCACTTGCTGAAATGGCATTTGGCCTTTCAGGGAATGAAAACAACAGTATAGCACAAGTCTGTAAGCCAAACAACCTAGTTTTGTATTCCAGATCCATAAAACTAGCCAGTTATATGAATTTTGGTAATGTTCTGGTTAAAGGTGAATTTTTCATTTCTAGAATAGATTGCTGCAAAATTCAATATTAAATATATCTACAAGGCTTAGGATAATGCCAAATATTAGCCATTCTCAGGAATAGACAGATAATTAGATAGTAAATGTCTAATGCCATTTTTACCTTTTCTTAAATATACTACATCTACCTTTCCATGAAGTACATCAAGCAGTATAAACCAATAAGAAATGAAAGCTTTCTTATTTTAAATGAGTGCTGTTGGTCAGAGGGAATGAAATATACTGACAACTTGAGAGAGGGCTGCATGTTGTTATACAGTTAAACACCTTTAAGAATAAATATTTTTTCTTGTTCATTTTTTGTATTATTTTTCCTCCATTCTTTTCTCTTTTCAATATTTCTTTCCATATTGTCCATGTTACTCACTTCTTATCACAGTCATTAAATGGTTTAGGGCCTCAGTGTTCTTAATCTTTGATCCCGAATAGAATTTGTTTCACATTTTGAATTCATTCAACTCTGAAAACTTTTATAGTGTTTTCCCCATGTTTTCGCTTATGTGTATTGCAGCAAGAACAAAATTAGTTCACTATATTTTACCTAAAATTTGACAATAGAGAGTTTTTTTCTGTATGTTTGCCAATGTAAACATTTATACTATAATATCATTAATAGAAGTTTCTTTTTTGCAACAATATTTACACTCTTAGAAAAAAACATATGTATATATGTAGATATAGTTATATAGATATATATCCTAAACCAGAAAAATGTATAAATAGTATGGATAATTCTGAAAATAAAGCATAATTGTGTTAATAATATAAACATAAATGTTCCTTATATAATTAAGAAAATTTTATTAATTTTCTTTGCGAGTTGACTTATATGTTTTAAAATGTGAGATAGTTGATATATGTATCTTACAAAAGTATTATCTTCTAGATACTACTGAGTTAGTCTCTTTTGGATATAAAAGAATAATATAATTTGATGTATTATTGTTTGTTGAAAATGCTAAAAGTTATATAGTTATACTTTTGCAGATTTTGGTAAAATACTGTCCCGATTTTTTTTTTTTCATATTTTCAGCTGAATATAGCACACAATGGTATGTCCAGGATCAAAGTGCAAGACAATTCAGTTTCTAGTGAGGGACCTCTTCCTGCCTTGCAGATAGCTGTCTTCTCGCTGTGTCCTCACATGGCAAGGGAGGGGAGACAGAGAGTGAGAACCATGAGGGAGAAGGTAGAAGTATTCTGGTCTCTTCTCATAAGAGATCTAATCCCTTAATGAGGGTCCCTCCATCATGACCTCACCCTCACAACTTAGGAAATCAAATATTGAACAAATATCACTACCTATTTCTAGACAAAAGTCAAATCAGTAAGTAAAACCACCGGGGGGAAAAAACATCATACAGATCAGTCACAATTTACAAAAAAGCAAGAGTTGTTACATAACAAGTTAAATTGGAGATGTTGCTTTGTAAATATTGTTTTCTCTTTTCATACCAAAATTATGTCATACCAACAAAATCCTATTTTGAGAGATTATTTTTAGATAACTTTATCATATGAATGAGAACCACTTCAAAGAAAGACAAAAAGTAAAGTAAATTTTGTTTTACAAATGGTTCAGTGATCTAGTCTGAGATGGCTCAGGAGTTCCAAAGTAACGAAATTGTATCATTCTAACTGGTAGGCTGTAGAATGTCCAAAGCATTTTGACATTCAGTCTGTAACAATTGCATAATTTTTTTTTTTTTGTATTTCTGGAGTACTTTTTTTTATTATTTGTGGCATATATTGTTGCTCTCAATTTTAGAGCGGTATACTTTCTAGTAAAAGAAAGAATCAATATAATTCTTTCGTATGGCATATTCTATAAATACTAAGACTCTTTCTCAGGTGTTTTTAAACTTTCTATCAGTTTTATTTATCTTTCTGTATATTTGAATATTATATTTCTCTCAAAATTTAGTACACTGTGACTAGTAACTGATAAGGTATAAATGTACAATATTTCAGCTGAGCTACATACATCTTTTGGGGAATGGTAAACTCATTTATAAATAGTTCAGTTAAGACATGTGGGACTTTTTAAAAAATACACATAAAAAATAACGACTCAGCTTATTCTTAAAACATTTGAAGAACCACCGAAAATTTTGAGAAACCACTATGATTACTTATGAATAGAGAATATAATTGGTTTATTTCAATTATAAATTCTTGCCAACACCAAATTTAATAATCTACTATTAATCCAAATGATTTTGACAGCTAAGGATCATCATCAATTTCAAAGAAATAACTTTTGTCTCCATTTTGTTACCCAAGTTAGCAATTATATTCATATTAGTACCAGTCATCACAAATAAGCATAAAAGTATTAAAAGTATTACTATGTAGCCAAAACAAGAGATGAATGACAATTTATTTGACATGAGAATTCTGGGTGACTATGTAGGATCTGATTCATTTATTGAAATAATAATTCATCCAAAATAAAGTATTTTGACTTTTCCTATGAAATGTATGATTATTCCCTTTAGGAAATAAAAATCTTAGACTTAGTAGTGATCTCAGATACTCCTTAATACACTGTATTATCTGAAGAAGATCCCCCTTTAAACAGTCTGGACATGTGACATTTGGCTTCTGCTTTAATTTGTATGGAAGCCACTATGGTGTTGGGTTACAGACAACCATTCTCATTTCACTTTTGTTGAACCAAAATTACCACAAATTTGTTGTTTATAGAGGCATTACTTGCAAAACATCTCTACCTTTAATTTCATTTTACTTTCATCACAACATGGTAAATAAAGTAGATATAACTATCTCTGGTTAATGGATGAAATCATGGTTGGTAGAGACTGTGGCTTTTTCAAGATATCACATCCAATAATTGAGAGCTGAGACATAATTCCAGGCATTCTGATTTCTAATCAGAGCTCATTTTATCCCATAACGTACGGCCACATTCTCCATTAATCTTTTCTGCATTTTTTTAACAAAAGGAGATTGCATTAAAACTCCTTTGCACATGAAACCTCTTTATTATTTGACGATACTCCTCATGTTAGCTCTACAATGCATGCTTTCAAGGTTAACTGTGCATTACTTCTTTAATTATCTAAATGTCCTGAAGTTACCTGATTTCTCATAATTCCTGATATTTCTTTCAGAAAGGTAACCAATATATCAGAATTTCTCTAACGGTATGGTCAAGAAATATACACTATTTGACATGGTATATGGGATGGTTTTCAGTGGTTATCTTTCTGATGTTAAACACTGTATTTCAGTGACTGTATTAACTATTTAAAAATTCATAGAACTTTATTGGTTCATGTTTAATAAAAGATAAAAAAGCCTTTTGACAAGTACTACAATGATGCCAGTTCTTAACAATTTTTGTACTTGCAGAATTTTTTAACCTAAGTGCATTCATTTGCATTTATCCTTGTTCAACATGATTCTCTTGAATTCTGTACTTGAATGTGTTCTGTCAAGAGATTTCTGAATCTTGATTTTGTCATCCGTTATGTTATGTCTTTCTATGTTTTCTGTAATCAATAAAATTGATAAATATAACTTTGTTTTGATCTAAATTGTTCAAAATATAATTCCACAGGACAAACTTATACATTTTAGACAGCATCTTTATGCTTCAGTTTCTTCATTTCTAAAATGATAAGAGTTGAACCAGATTATAGCAGTGGTCTTTTTGAGGTCTAAAATTCTATGACCAGCAAATTTTAGCCATATTATGCAAAATGAATATTCTTTAGAATATTTATAAGATGTTTAAAACACACAAATCTTTTACTTCTTTGATAATTTTGCCATTATTATTTTAAAAATGTAATGCCTATACTAGAAATTATTTTTTGTTGTTCAATTTCAGTGTCCTTGAGTGGGAAAGCAGAAAGGAGAGTTAACGTTGGTGAGAAATTTTACCAAGCCTGAAGAACATGTAGATATGAACTCCTGCTACTTATGTAAAATGTAATAGGAAAATTTGGAATAGCTGCATTTAACTATATGCTTCTTAATTAAGGTAATATATTTTATTTTCCATGGTATCCCTGAAGCATATCATGGTTGAGGACATTTCTGTTATTTTCTACTTGTCTAACAAGTGAATGAAAACATAGATTAACTGAAGAAATATTATTTAAAATTGTCCTTAAATTAGTTCACTTACATACAACCAAAACTGTCATTTTTAAGCATACCATAATCTAGTACTTTACTTGATCCATAGTTTTGTTTGGTAATAATTGTTTCATGAAATACAATTGTGCCAGCTTCTCCAAGGGGGATAGATTCCAAGACCCTCCACCCCAGTGGATACCTGAAAACCACAAATACTACCTAACCCTAAATGTACATTTTTTTCTATACATACATACCTATGATAAAGTATAATTTATAAATTAGGCACAGTACTCTTGTATTTTGGGGTCATTATTAAGTAAAATAAAGGTTGCTTGAACACAATCACTTCAATACCATTACAGTGGAGCTGATAACCAAGATGGTTACTAAATGACTAATAGGTGTGTAGAGTACACAGCATGGAAATGCTGGACAAAGAGATGATTCAATTCCCAGGTGGGATGGAGCAAAACAGTGAAAGATTTCTTCTTGTGACCCAGAACGGTGTGCAATTTAAGATCTATGAATTGTTTATTTCCAGAATTTTCCATTTAATATTTTCAAACCACTGTTGACCTCAGGTAACTGAAACCACAGAAAGCAAAACTAGGGATAAGGGGGAATTACTGTAATTCATGCATTTATCTAATGATATCCATGTGTTGAAGTTATACAGATACATTATTTTTTTCTTAAGTTTGGTAATTATAAGGCAAAAATAAGCTTCAATCTCAAAATTTCATTATCTGAAAATTTGTTTGTAGATTTAATACGTGTTTGCTGAAGAAATTAAAGATCCCACAAAATTGCATTATTACTAAAATAACAGATTACACTGAAGAATAAATTATTTTCCTAATCTCCATAAGGAAAGGGAATGTTACAATGAATATCTTCCACTTTTCCAGGATTCTGGAACAGATACACTGCAATGCAATCTCATAAAATACAAATAAATTATAGCAAATGTAATTTGAAATGCATTGCTAAAGTCTCAAAAAAAGAAGGGAAATCTCCTGGACGGGGATGTAGGGCAAGCTAAAATTAGATAATAAGAAAATACTGTCCTAATATCCTGATAACAAAACAAACTTTGATAACAGGATCCTAGATCTTTGGAAATTAGCAGCTTTTTTTGCAGGAGACTAAAAGACTGCATCTGGGCCTTTGAAAAATTTGAGATTTGAATCTGAGATTCTTGCTTAAAATCTACATCTTCAAAATGATGAAATGGAATGTTGGCTCTTTAAATATGTCATCTAACAAAGGTCACCAAAGAATATCTGTTTGATACCAGTTGGCTCCAGGGGGAAAATATTAGTTATAACAACAGCAATAATAATAGGCTCCCTTGAGGATATCTAACCACAGGCCTAATCATAAGTGTGAATGGGGTTTGAGTTCAGACTATATAAATAGTATCAGTGTTCTGAGGCTGCTATAACAAATTAGCACAAACTGATGTCAAAAACAACAGGAATTTATTCTCCTATAGTTCTTTATATCAGAAGTCTGAAATCAGTATCATTGGTCTGAAATCAATGCTGTAAATTATATAAAAAGATATAATTCCACAATTCAATTCCTGGACAAATGCCCTGGAAAAATTCTTGTTCAAGAATCTTCAGATGTATTAGAGACATGAATGAGAATGTTATTAGCAGCATATAATCTAATAAAAACTATTTTAAAAAATAGCTCTTACATGTCTCAATATAAAAAGATATGCTTAAACCGCAGTATATTTATGAAGAGATACTTGTCAGACATGAAAATAAATGAAATATAACTACACGCATCAATATAGGAAAATTAACAAACATGAAATTAAGAAAAAAGTTTTCAGAAGAACACATGTATTAGGATACCGTAATGTAGGCATTTTCAAAGTATTAAAAATTAATAATACTTTGTTTATAGAAACATATATATGACATATAAAACATATCGGAAAGAAGGGGAAAATGAGTACAAAATACTGACTAGTGAATATGCTTGCCATAGGGAAAGTAATGATATACGATATGAGTATTTGGAGAAGAAGAAAAATTAAAGCCTAATAAAAAGTTAAAAATTAGATTTATTCAAGACAATCCTTGAAACTAGCAAGAGGCAGAATGCAATTCACATGTCAATAAGAGCATTTTAGTCCAGAGGTTTATCTTTTGATGAGGGCTGGGTATCTGGTTTTGATATCACCTGCTTTCAAATGTCTAAGATACATTGTTTAATTTCAAGTTACCAAACATATTTCTAAATTAATTTGATTTCCTAAAAAGAACTTCTTAAAGTAATGATAACATGTTTTTCAAGTAGCCTGAACATTAAGATCTATTTAACAGATTTATCTGCAGAAATTAATGAATAGAGATTTTAGTTTTACAAAGTATTTCTTGCGGGTTTGATAACAAGGTATTTTAAAAAATATGAATAAAATAAATGGGTCAAGTAAAAGCCATGCTCTTAAAACTTAGCAGGGCTTTCCTTGCAATGTAGGCTTTCTAGCGTTTCAGCCTGTTAATTTGACTCTTCCAACACGATCACTTCTGCTACGTTAGAGAACTTTATTCTCTTGCTCTGTCTCTTTCTTTCTCTGTGCCATTGTGTCTGTCTTTGTTTCTTTCTCTCTTCCTCTCTCTTATTCTTGCCCAATGGCTCCTTTTCAAACACTACTTCATTCATAAAAATTTTTACTAACGGCTGCCAATTTAATAGAATTTCAGTATGTATTTACATTTTAGCTGACATTGTCTTCTGGCTCAGGTTTACTTATAGTCATTTGTGGACATGCCTTATTTCTCTTATATCATAATTCATGAAAGCAAGATATGCTTCTTTCTCATTTTTCTATTTTCTGTAATTTAGAGATTACACAGATTACTTAACAAAAATTTATGATTTGACCTGAGTCCCAGTCCAGTTTCCCGAATTCCCAATTGTAATCAAGACAGTATGCTTAAAAAAAAAAAAAATTCAGATAGATGCTGCATAAACTCCAAGTTTGAGTTTTTTCTCCAATTACTACATTTCCTAACATTTTTCAATATAAATATATTTTTGCTGCTGTTACAATTATTTCTGTGATTAATTTTGCTTATTTGTGAACACACACATGTATATCAAAGAAATAAAACATTTGGATATGATCTAAGTCATACCTAGAAGCAAACTTTAATGGACACACTATTGGCTCAAATCAAGCCTGCTAATTATATTTATTTGAACTATCCTATCAGTTGGTACTCTTCAATGAGGATCACAACCACCCATGAGGAATAAGTTTCAAATTGCAAAAGTTACGTTATGGTAATGTTATCATAGGATCAAAGAAAAGATGAGATACTTCTCTTTTCAGACATATTATTTGTTGATTAAAAAGTATGCATTTTAACATTTATTTGTAATTCAACCAAAAATAGCTTTCTTCAATAAACATGGGGAAAAAAGATTTCCTAGAGTAAAACCTTTTTACTATTGATCCAAGTACATTAGAGAAGACCATCTTAAATTCATAAAACACAAGCTTATACCCTCAAAGATCAGAGCATTTCCAGGAAAAGACTACCTAGTTCCAAAAGAACTTTAAGAGTCATTGATTTAATTTATTGTTACTATGGTTTAAGGTCATATCTTCAGTTTATTACTTGTACTAAGTACGTCAGTACAAACTGCATCAGTACATCCAAAGATAATTAAAACTGACATTCATTACTATTCATTACTGAGATGTTATTGCGAGCCAGCCATTGTGCTAAGAACTTTGCATGATACTTTCAATTAATCTTTGCAGCAATCCTAGAAGGTAGGTATCATTATTATCACCCATTAAGTATGAGGAAATGTAGAATGAATAGAGTTAGGGAGACATAGATTCTAAAATCAAAACCAAGATTTTCAGACCAAAATATATATGTTTAAACACTTTCATATGTTAGTTTCTGGACTTGGTAATGTAATGAAACTAACCAAAATCTCAAGGAAATTACATAGAGAGCTGAATATGCCTTTAGTAATACAAAATGGGAGCTATGGAATAATTACATGCCCCATGCTAGGTCTGTGCATAGCATCTTAGTCAGTTAAGGCTGCTATAACAAATTAACATAAACTGTGTTGCTAGAACAATATTGCCTTCATTTGTAATGGATGCAGTTTACACAGATAAATCAGATTTTTCATTTCTACAAGATATGTAATTACCTGACTCACAGCCAATTTTAATTGCTGGATGAAAAGAGAAAGAACTTCTTTTACTACACCCGCATGTTTTCCTCTCTGCTTTCATATTGACCAACTTAGACCCAAACAATAACAAAAAAATACATAAAAACATTACATCCCCAATCTAAACCTTTTATTCTTTTATTTTTTCCCAAACCTTCGGTATTAATGAAATTTAAAGATGTAAAAGGTAAGGATTTAAGCAGTTTTTCTATTACTACAGAAAACATATTATCAAAATTTCAGTCAGATAGAGAAATCCTTATTGCTACTTTCCTGAACTTACATTTGCCAGTTCTATAATTTAGTTTTCTCTTCACAATATTCTGTCTCCGGTACCAATTGTGTACATTTCTGGGCACTAGTTATTACACATACATGACAGGGAGGTTGAACTCGTTCAAAACTGAAAGGATTATATTCTTTATTGATTCCTATAATTGCAAGTCTGGGGGAGATAGTAGCTTCATGTATGAAGGAAACAGAGGCTTAAATAATGGAATCAAGTGCCTTTCTCTCCCTCTTCTCTTTTCCTCACCTCTTTTTTCCAAACTCCTTCCTTTCCCCTTTCTCAGCTCCACTTCCTTCTCTGTGTTGGCTTCATTTTCTCAAAGTTTATTTAGCTTTCTTCATTTCACTTTGGTATTTGACCATCAAAGTGACCAAATTTTACATCTTTTTGATCTAGTAACCTCTGGGAAGTCCTGATACGATCTTTATGCCATTGAATCGCAGAAATCAATTTTTATTAACCCTACTTCTTTTCAGATTCCTGCTCTTTCCAACACCCAGAGTGGGGTACTGTGTTGACCTGGGGCATGTATCCACATCGAATTTCTATGCATGACATGCTAAAGAGAAAGGGCTAGTTTCTAAAGAAGTTAACCTGTGCACAGACAATTAACAAAAGGAAAACTAAGATGTGAAATAAAAATTCAAAAAGGGATAAATATAGAATCCTAATAAGCAAATGATTTTTAATCTCATTTATAACTAAAATATACTAATTAGAGTAAGTTAATCTTTGACTTCTTAAATTTGCAAACATTTTTGTAGATGCTAATAGAATGTAGTGAAATAATTTAAGAAAAACTCTCATCCTTTGATTATGTATGATAAAAGTTACTTTGCTTATTTGGAACTCAATTTGGAGCATGTATCATGACCCTTAGTAGTGTTCTTTATCATAATTGAGCCAGATATATACCTCCATTTATTTTTCCAAAAGAAATATCATAAGTTAACAATAGACTTATATAGACTATTATTCATTCCAGAATTATCTATCTATAAATAATAAATATTAATTATATTGAATCTCTATACATTAAAGAAATCTTTTATGTTTTTTAATTTTTTTCATTTCAGCATATTATGGGGGTACAAGTGTTTAGGTTACATATATTGCCTTTGTCCCATCAGAGTCAGAGCAATTTTGAAAATTTTATTTAGTGAGTACCTAATATATTTCAGAAGCTTTGCCAGGATATAGATATATAAAGTCCCTGTTGTATAGGAAATTAAGAAAATTGTAGTTTAATAAGCATAATTGTTTTAATAAAGCACTGTCATATCAAAATATCTATTTGAATGTATATTGCTAAACATATGCTATTTAATTTAAGCCATATATGTTAATCAAAATTTATATAAATCTAGATGTTTATATACCTGTCACCTATTAACTGTCACCTATTTTTTCTTAAAGAATAGTGTTATCAGTTATAGTCTTAATCCAACTTAATATATAGGGTGACTTGCCAAACTGCTTATTACTTATGTGCAAACTATTAATTTTTTATCTGAATATAAATTAAGAATAAAATATCTCTAGTAAATGTCCTCTCTAAAGCAGATAATATATGGCTAGCCACATCTTATATCCTGTTAATAAAATTCACAGCACATGCTTTAAAGCACAGCACTTTCCAAGCATGTTAGAAATATGCTCCAGCAATATATTTGCATATTATAGACCCATTACTTATAAATACATCATAAAAACACATCTGACAAAATATCAGCAAATATGAAATTCTTTATAAACATTGGTATCTCAATCTGGTTAAATGTTTATTTTATTTTACTGAAGGACAAATGACATTCATAATGCTTGACATCAAAATCTTTTTCCATCTTAACCATGTGTAGGAGCAAGAAGTTGGTAATACTGTACTTTTAATTTTTTTGAGGAAAGATAAAACTGTCTCGAGAGTACATAAAATATATTTAATTCTTTTGGTAGGTCTGAGTTTTGTTTGGGAACAGATTTTTGCAGCCAACTTTAAAAACCTGTAAATGAAATGGAAATTAAAAAACCCACAACTGTTGGAGCCAAAATATAGAAGATATTGAATTCAAACCATAACTTTTTGAGAAGTGTAAGTTAAAATTATTTTGATACTGTCTGAATATTAAAACCTGGCTAATGTTTTGCTATTGCTTCTTTTTTTATAATCATCCAATTCTAAGACTCTTCCCCTAAATTTAATTTTCGTATCTAGTTTTCATATTCCTTCTCTGTATTTCTTTATTTAGCATTCTTCTTTTCTCCTGCCATTTGCCACTTAAAAAAAATCACCTGTCTTCAACCTGTATTGATTTCAGTCTTCTTTCAACTCCTTCTTTTGGTCATTTAAATTAAATAAAAGTCTCTAAATGAATACTTTTTCTGACTTCAGATGGTCAATTGGTGCTTCCATGAGAGAGCAGTTTTACATACTTTGTTTTCTTCTTTCTTTCTTTTCTTTTCTCTTTTTCTGGGTCTATGAGTCTATGCGGAGACCCAGGGTCCCAGTATCAATTCTGCATATCATTTTCTATACTCTTTCTCTGCTAAGTAAGCAATCAAAGTAGTTGTCTGGACTTTCATTTTGTGCTGGAGCAATCTGAATCTGGAAAATTGAAAGTGAGATTTCACCTCCCCCACTGCACAACCTGTAAAAAGGTGTTCCACAAACTTCTTCCCAGGGTACTACCTTCATATTCTGTACTACTTTTCATTCTGAAGATGATCTAAAAATTAATATAAAAATATTTACAATGTGGCATTTAATTATGATATGATGATAAGAAAAGAGTAAGAAGACAAAATAATTTCTAAACATTATTTACATATAAAGGCACATGTAGCTTTTGTAAGGATTTGGAAAAAGCATTGGGGAATAAGCCAACACATGGAGATTCATTGAACACTCAGGGCAAACTAAAAATCCTGTGAGTTAGCAGCAGGTGCCAAATTATTTCATTCAGCAAAATAACATGATGTCACAGTAAAATGTTGCCATTGGTTTACTTTTTTTTTTTTTTAATTTCTCTGTTTTCTGTCGCTTAAAACCAAATACCTGAAACTGGGTTATTTATAAAGAAAAGAAGTATGTTTCTTACAGTTATGGTGTCTGGGAAGTTCACAGTCAAGGAGAAGCTTCTGGTAAGGACCCCTCTTGCCTGAAGGGACTCTCTACTGCATCCAGATGTGCTGCAGAGTGTCACCAGGTGATATAGTGAGAGGGATGAGTGTGCTAATGTGCTAGCTCAAGTCTCTCTTCCTATCCTTATAAAGCCATCAGTTTCCCCTCTCATGATAATTCATTAATCCATTAATATATGAATGTATTAATTCATTCATGAGGACAGAGCTCTCATGATCCAATCACTTCTTAAAGGCCCCACCTCTCAATATTCCCACACGGGGGATTAAGTTTCATCATCAGCTTTAGAGGGTGCATTTGAACCATAGCAATATCATTTTATAAATTTTAATGAATTTGAATTGGTTCCATAATTTGTTGTTTGTTTGAGACAAAGTCTCACTTTGTTGCCTGGGCTAGAATGCAGTGTTGTCATCATAGCTCAATGCAATCTCAAACTCCTGGGCTCAAGTGATCTTCCCAGCCTCCCACGTAGCTGGGATTACAGGTGTGTGTCACCATGCCCACCTAATTTTTCTACTTTTTGTAGAGACTGGGTCTCGCCCTTGCTCAGGCTGCTCTGAAACCCCTGGTCTCAAGTGATCCTCTTGCCTTGGCCTCTCAGAGGGGTGCTAGGATTACAGGAATGAGCCACACCACACCCAGCCAGTTTGATAATTTTTTAATGAATTAAACATTAGAAGCAGAATCCTAGTTTCATATTTATGCATACTTCAATAGCACTATCATAAAATAGTTTAGATCAATATAATAGATCTAAGTACTTTTCTTTTTCTAGAAGAGCATATATATTTCTTGTCTAAAACAAACAAACAAACAAAACCTCTTGTTTGCATAAGATTCTATAAATGACCTGACCTCAATTTCCTGGGATGAGAAAGATGGAATAAGTATAATGAGTAAATTCTTTGTTACAATTTTCGTTCATTGGAATTTTCACCAGTCTTTGTTATTTATCATGGATCAATTAATTCCAATCCTTACATTGTGCTTATGTCCAATACTTCATCCCTGACTGATTCATGCTCAGCAAAATGTTTTATTTCACCAATACAGCTGAGGACATCAGACTGGTCCTCTATCTTTTCAGACATGTAAACTCATGGTGGAACTTGGTGCACATGATGCTAAAAAGGGATGGTGATAATGACCCCTGAGTTCTGACAGCATAATGCTCACTCAGAAAAATATTTTGTCCTCTCTTGCTTTTATTTAATGTGCACTGACATAAAATAAAATCTGTACATCTGAGACTTCATTCAAAGCTTATTTTCCCATAACATTTTTTAAGGCAGGAATATTATAACTACTTGTTTTAGTTTTCTATTGATGCTATAACAAATTATCACAAATTTAGCAGTTGAAAACAACACCCATTCATCATCTCACAGTTTCTGTGAGTCACAAGTCTGGGCATAGCATGACTTAGCTGGTTCCTTATCTTCGGATTTCACAGGACCCAAATCAAGATGTTGGCAGGGCTGCATTCTTTTTTGGAAACTATGAAGATGAATCTCCTGTCAACCTTATGCAGATTGCTGACAACATTTAGTTCTTTGCAGTTGGAGATCTGAGGTCTTTGTTTCCTTTCAGGCTGTCAGCCGGGGGCCTGACTTTGCTTCTGGAGAGTTCCCACATTACTTCTCACCCTTTCCAGGTTGCCTATTTCATTCAGAAATTCCCTTGAAAGATTCTTCTGCCTTTCTCTTTTGCTTTTAAGGACCCAGGTGATTACATTTGTCTCCCCTGGATAGTCCAGCATAATCTTCCTATTTTAAGGTCAGCTGATTACTTACCATAATTATATCTGTCAAGTCCTTTTGCAGCATTATCTAGATTAGTGTTTGACTCAATTACTAGGACACAAAAATCTTGAGAATATATCTTTATAATTCTGCCTTCTACATCATGCTTGCCATCCACAGGATAGAAAATTTTAGATACAATAGATACAATAATAATGAGTAAGGTAGATATCTATACATTTCTCATAGGCTCAGAATAAAGTAATCTGTTTATTCACTTCTTTATTTAGTAAAGAATTATTGAGCACCTATTTTGTGATAGGCACTGTGAATGGCATTGGCAATACAATGATTACATTTTTTGAGTTTACAATCTATCATTTAATACATATTGAACAAATAATGGCATTTTATGATGGAAAAGAATGGGGAAGGACTTAACAAGGACCCATAGTCATTTTGACTAAATTTAATTTCTAATGAACTCTTCTGCTTAATTCAATCAATGAATGCATTTTCCTATTTAAAAAGCTTCAAAGTTATCCAATTCTCTTTCAGGTCTTGTGCAAGCTATCTCTCCCATCTCATTTTTGTTGATCAACATTCCATAGTCACACAATACTTCCAACATGCTGAACTCTTTGTAACTCTCTGAATATATGCAATCTTACATCAAACTTCCATCTACCTAGAGGCATCTTGAGCTGGTGTTCTAATCATTACCTTAAATAGCCATTCCCTGAACCCTTTAGACTTTGACATTCTTCCAATTTCTGTTCCCCATAGCTTCCTCCAGACAATAATGCTATAACTCACAGAATATTATAAACAATCTTCCATAAGTCTTTCTCCAACACAATATTGAGTTCTCAAAGGTAGAGACTACATCTTTTGTTATTCTGAATCACTAGTCCAGAGTACAAAGACTAGCCTAACAACAGTTATCAATGAATTTTAAATTAAAAAGAAAAAAAAGAAAGAAAGAGAAAAGCAATGGGGAGAGAGGAAGAAAAGAAGAATAGAAAGAAGGAAGGAAGGAGGGAAGAAAAGAAGGGAGAAAGAAATTAAAAGAAGCAGAGTAACATTGGATTCTACATCATTATATTCTCATTATGTGCTTAGTTCCTACATACCACCTTTCAGAGATTTATTTGTAAAATAGCATGCCTATAAAATGTCACATTTTATTCAATTTTACGGGTGAATATCACTAATGAAATAATTTTCTTTAATATTAATGAAATAATCTAAAGTTGCTCTGCTACCATAAATGTCTATTTAAGAGATTACCACCATTTAACACTTAATATTGAGTATATTATTTCCAGAACTTATAAGAAAACTTCTGATGGGAATTTTAATCCACGCTATTTTTTCCGTTTTTAATTTAAATCAATGGAATCTATATAAGACTCATGAAGTATTTCATTTTCCCCTTACATTGGTAATTCTTAGTTTTTATCTTTCAAATTGTATTGACTGATAATTGTTTTTACTATCCTTATGTTAATTCTGGTCATTTTACCTATGCAGAAATACCAAATTCCTTCCCAAAATTGCATTGCCATTGCTATTATTAAAATATTATTTTTAGCAAGTTAAATAGCTATATATTATGGCCTTTATGAATTTTCTTTTTTTAACTTTGGTTACATACTGATTGGTGGAAAAATTATAAGCTAGGTGGAGTAAACAACTTGGAAGCAGAGAACATGTCTTTGAACTCTAGGGACATATCTCCGTATGATTTTGCCATTAGTTGTGACATTTTCTTGGACACCATGCTTTATGACTTCTGAATTATAATCACCTCAAAACATTTCACATTTGCCTGCAAATAGTGCTCTTGTTGAACCTCCCCTCCTTCAATCTATTTCCAAATTTTTGGTATTAAAAATATTCAAAGGCAAAATTTTTAAAAGATTGTGCACATCCATCATTTCTGCTTTAATAATGATGCAAAAAGTTCAAACTGTTTTCGGCCCTACTAGCAGATTCGGTTGTAGCATTTCACTTATATCATGGAGACACTATTAAAATCTAACATCAAATAGATATCTTTGATAGACCCTATCTCTCCTTTTCTTATCAGTTTGGACTAGAGTTAATGAAGTTTGTATGTGAAGGAAGTTCCTTTATATTTGAGTAAATCAGAAGTAATAGAAGTCTAGAGGGTGGAAAAGAATTAGTCTGCAGAAAATAAAAAATAATGGCTAAAGACTAAGATGTTCAGCTTGGCTTACTTTGTGTACAACTATCCATAAGTACTCTGACTCTCCATTTATTTTATTTTTTCAAAACGTTTAATACTTCTACATTCAAAGCCATTTTCTTCATTCAATACCAGTTAATTAATTATCATGGACATTCCTTCGTTCTATTTTTATCTTTGGAAAAATCTTCCATTGTCTATTGGAAAAAACATTTAAAACATTCTTTTAAAAATTACCCCACTGTTGATTTTATGATGATCTCAAATCAATGAGTATAACAAGAAATGAGACAATATTTGACTCAATATAATACAATCTCCACATCAATTCTTTTTTTTTCACAGTTATTTTTGGTGGAGGAAAGTGACCTTGGCTGGTATATTCTTAGCTCTAAGGTCTTTATTTTTTCTTTCTCACTCCAATCCATAGCATCCATTTCACCCACTTCATATAAAACTTAACTCCCGTAGATATTTCAGAGAAAAGTAGACAGGCTCTCCTGGGAAACTAAATTAAACAGAAAATTAAAATCAGTTTTTTTCTAGGATAAAAATATGGCTATCTCTCACTAGAAATTCTAGAAACAAAATTAAATGTGACAACTCCATGCTCCTCCACATAGCTAAGTGAGAGTGTTCCTATTAAGAAGAAACAGAGTTAATCCTTATAGAGGAAGTAAAACATCAAGATGGGAATGAGGGTTCTGAACATTCAAAGCTATTATCATGCTTATAATGCAAGCCACAAGTTGCATTCCAAAGGCCTGTGATATTGCAGGAAGATACTTTCTAAATTTCCAGGTAAATAAAGTGTAACCAAGAGGATAAGACTAAAAAGGAGGGCCTCTCTAATTCTGGAATTGGGCCCTGATAATGCCAAAACCCAAACAGGAGTTAATATAACCCCTTCTTGGTACATTTATGTAGTCAGAGATGTATATGTTCAAAGAGAATAACACGTATCAAGTGACAAGGATTCTGGCAACAGAGGACAAAGTACATCTTACCAAAACCATATGTTCAAGCCTTGAGAAGATAATGGTGATGGAGAGTCCGCAACAGACTAAGATGAGATGCAATGTGTGTGGGGCTGGTGCTCAGAGAAATCTGACACAGTTACTTCCTATAAATAATAATGAGAAAGAGGCTCTTTCAAAAATTGGGGAGACATGGGAATTTTGATGATTTATGCCACCATGTTGTAGTGAGTGAGAATTGCTTAACATTGCTTATTTCCTTGTGCATTTCTAAAGATGTATGTTGCTCCATTGTGTCTGGTATATTTTAGAATTTATTGTTATGCAACAGAAGGATTACTTTTCAAAGGGAGAAGGGTGGATTGGGATCTTAATCCAAGGAAAATATGCATGAAAAAATCATATAGTGATATATTAAGTCTTCATTGTGTCCTCATTTTATCTTCTCACCAATTATTCAGAAAACCAGATTTTGGAATATTAACACATATCTCAAATAATATTTTCAGAGTGTATCAATGACACAATAGTAAGTTTCTGATTCTTCTTTCATTTTGTAAAAATTTAAATCACATAAACAGGGAATTCTCAATTTAGGCCTACACATGAGAATTTAGGGGTTCTGTGACCACGAATGGCAAATGCTCCTTTTTCATTTTCCACATAGCACTAACTGCAATTTAGCATTTCTCTTCATTATGAACGTACAAACAAATCTCAACAGTACTAACAGTACTTGGGACTTTGTTTCCAATAGAAATTACAAATTTTTTATATCATGTCACATTTGTTGCAAATACTCAAAAGAATTTAGATGATTATCAGTGCTTCAAAATCACTGTAGTTAGATTCTCTTCTATGTTTATCATATTTGTTAATGTGTTCATGGAACTATACAGATACTATAACACCAAAAATTTTATAATATTTTGTATAATGCATTTCAATGTATGTGGACTTCTTTTTGCTTTTGAAAATACATTTATAACATTATTCTGAGAAAGGATCCATAGATATTGCTATATCCCAGAGGGGTCTATGGCACACAAAAGACTAAGAACCTTGACTTAAAGGATATTCTGAATTGTTAGTGTTCTTTAGAGAACACTTGAACTAGGAAGACAGAAGACAGTGTGTTTCATAAGCACCAGAAGCTTGAGAAATATTAAGTTCTCAGAGGTTACTGACTTAATTTCACACCCAAGAAAAATTTGTTCGAGGCACTGGATGTCCTGCAATGACCACAAATCAAACACAGGATCACTGCATCTGAAAGAACATATGAGGCAAAAGAATGACTCTCTCAGGTAAGGCTCGGGTGGGACAATGGAATATGACCAATGCATGTTCCCAGCAGCTTTACAACCTCATTAATATCAATGCTTTGCCACATCCCTGACATGACAATGTTTTAAAATGTCTCAGTTTAAAATATCTGTTACCTTGGTGCATTGGAAACATAAAGTAAGGCATGTTAATTTAAACAAAAATTGTTCAAAAATTTGTTTACCATGTCTGTATTTGGGAACTGAGAAACAGAATGATTACACATGATTTCCCTAAAAGGAGATCTGGACCTTTGGTGCCATAAGCATTTCACTTTCTGTCTTTATAAATTTGTCCCTTATTCAAAATTTGTTGATTCAGCAAAACATGAGACTATATATATAAATTGGAAGCTTTTGATCTTGCTTAGTTTTTCCTGTTTGTGTGTGCATGTGTGCACTTTTATTAAATGAAAGATTTATTCCTTGTATTAGGAGGTCCATGTTGGCCAAATTCAAGTTTGGGTCTTGTGGAAGATTAATAAATTCTCTTTCCCTTTCATTCTTTATCCTGCAGGAAAGTCATGTTTCTCTTTTTCCATTGATGGTCATTCTCTACCATGCAATAAATAAAAATCAAGAAGCTTATTGGTTCATCTCCCTCAGGTTCTCTGAATCGCTCTCCTAAAGCTGTTAGTTCGCTAAAGGATGTAAATGCTAGTATATGTACTTAGAATTTGCATTGAACCCTTCCAATGAACAGATATTGAATAAGGTCTTAATCTTTCAACCATCTGTTTTCCTTCCACAGTAAAAGTTAATAAGAAAGATATTCTGATTTTGAACTTATTGTATTTTCTGAGTTAGAATTTTCTGTTGCTTTTAAAAATATCCTGGGTACTGAAAAATTCTCCCAATGCCGGTGAAAACTGCTAAGTGTCAACACAATTACCAAGGAGGAGGATGGAAATTTTTGTTAATTAATTGTGAACTCTGCCAAGTACAATATTCATTGTTGATCGTTGTTAGATACATTACATTGCATATTTTTAATGAAGTATGACTAATCTTTCTTCTGAGAAAGTATACGTACTTTAAGAACTGAATTCATTCTTGGGACAGATTTTCCTTGTTGGTGAAATGTTGCCCACCACAAACATTCTGCATGAGAGCATTGTCCTTACTGACCATCCTACCTTTCCTGTGCTGCTCAATCTGCTTTACTATTGTTCGTAAGACTGAAATTAGCCATGAAATTTTTGTTTGCATAATTAAACAATAGAATCTGTAAAAACAAACCAACCAACAAACAAAAAGAAATCACTTGATTAACATTGTTTGAACATGCTGCCAAGTTTTGCATGAGATTATCAGATATGTCTGCCAAAAGTAAAGATCTATCTGAGACTTCACAGTCAAAGAAATGTAGGTTATGTCACACTTCCTTAAACTGGGAACACCTGATGGCAGTAGCGGGGCTAGAAAAGGAAAAGAGTCTCGTTTTATATAAGATCATGAATCTGCTATCTCAGGAATACAGATTTCATTAATATCTAAATTTATGTGTTACAAAAGAAAAGGAGAATGAGAGAGAGTTAATGTTGGTGGCTAATAAATTTTGAGTGATTCTCATAGAAAAAAATACTGATTCCAGAATAGAAATTTATGTAAGATATATGGCTAGGCACACCCTACATCTTTTGGTAAACAAATAATTCTGAAAATCCAAAGAAAATTAACTAGAATAATATTAAAATCACAAGTCTTCTGGCATATAGAGTAAGGATTATGAAATACACATTCATGGAAAAGTCTAGAGTTAAATGAATCAGTGCTTTTTCAATCTGTCAAGAGTTCCTCTAATTTACCTCAGTAATCTGTTTCATGTCACTGTTTCCTTTATAAGAATGTCCAATTTGACACATGCATTTTGTCAGTGTATTCTTTCTTCTAAAATGTTCTTTTGTGTAACATGTTTCTGGGTTTTTTTAAAGGCAAACCTAATAGGGTTTCATATATATAGACAATAGATATAGCATATGATTTGAAAAGAGACTTATGAACTACTTAAACTTATTAATTGAAAAGGTGTCATAAATATAATGGAAATTCAATTCCGATTTTATTTCAATTCATGGGAATATTACTTACTATACACTTGTGCTAAATGAACCAAAAATGTGACTCTATTCAAAATTGAATAGAGTGCTGTCTATTCAATCCTTCTATTTAATTGAGATTAAAAGCTGAGCAAGAGTGTCAAACCAAAGAAAAAGGGTCTCAAACAAGCAAGGCATGAAAAGGAAAACCAGTGAGGACAAGAGGGGTTGAGCCACATGCTTCTCGCTGAAAACTCAAATTTCTTCCATGATGTCTGAGAACATTGTCCACATAGTGAAGACATTACCTCTAGAATACTGCAATCGCTCAAAACAAAGACAAACAAACAGATTGACAACAAAACTGCAAAAACAGCCACTGCAGGCCTTGCATAGTCTGCCTTCCATGCCTGCGAAGAAATACTTGGTATCTGGAACACGTTGCATAGTCCCCCTGCTGCCCAAGATGAGGATGCATCCGAGCAGGTTTAGCAGCAGATGGACAGAGGTCCACAATGGTGGTGCACAGAGAACATCTACAGTAACAGGGTAGAATGGCAGATGGAGAGAGAGTGACAGGGATACCGGGGGCCCTACGAATGTTCCAGAGAGAATTATTTTATGATATGCTTTGGCACAAATGTAAGGGATGCTGACCACTGGCTTATGGTAAAACTTAAATATCTTTTCCAATATCTCAAAATCTATTGTATAATTTATTAATGTATATTAGAGTAATTCAAGAAAGATATGTTTTAAAACTTCGAGAGTTAGGATCAAATTGTAGATTACAAAATAATTATTTTAGCAGTAATGATATAACAAGGATATATGTAGACTATATTTTTACTTATTTAAAATTATTTTCCAACTGAATTTTGTAGATAAAGTGCAGTTATTTTTCAATTTTAAAAGTCAAGAATAATAAACAACTATCCATTTCATTCACAAGAACCGGACACAATCCACTGAGGACACATTCTAAGGATGCTCATGCTTTAGATTTCTAAGGTAATTTGAAGGAACTCTGCCTACTCTAGATCTTTGAAATGTCCACAATGTAGACACAATTTGTAGGTATCTTTCAAATATTTAGGACCATATATGATAAAACTCAAATGCATTGAGTACATTCCAGTCAAAATTTACATTTCTGATGGTGCAACTTAAGAGCAATAGAAGAAAAGCAATGCTTTGTTTAAATGTTTGAAGTAGAAAAAACAACTATAACACATTAGAAAAAAACATTTTAACTTAGATGTGCAAAAACAACCTGAAGATTAATATGAATATTTATAACTACACCAAAACATTTCCATTTAAATTTTCATTTTACATAGGTTAATCATGGATAAAGAAGGTTTGGCTAATTCAGAAAAGCTTCTCTGATGCCAGAAATTGAAGGGTTGGTAATAAGATTATCTGAGCATGGTATAATACCTTTAGTATTTAATGAGATGTCTGTCATTCAAGATACATTTTGAAGCTAATACAACTAATGATGCTTTGGGAAATTAAAAAAATTATTAAATGTTATTGATAAGAGGAATGTTATAACCAGATTCTCTACTCTCCTTCTGGAAACCAATTACAAATATGTTAGAGAAACATACCTTCAAAATGACTGACTACAAGCACCCGGCACTTATCTCCACGAAGAAGTACTAAAATAGCAAGTAGATAAACACATGTTGAAGAGAACACCTACGGAAGAACACTGGAATTCAGCAGGGAAGTGACAGGGAACCACTGAGGCATGGGAGGAGAGGGTAGTGAAGCAGCCAGTTTGACTGGGATTGTCTTGGAACCAGGAGAAACTCCCCAGTGCAGGGAAGAGGTGAGCAAGATATACTCAGCAGTCTGCATTCCCGTCTGGGACTTGGCAATCTCAGTCACAGAACACCTCAGCTCTTTGTAGGCCCTGCGCTTGGAACTACCTGGAGTCCTTACAACGGCATTGTTTCAGAGAGGGAGTTTCTGCTGATTCCCACCCCTCCCCTGAGACAAAGCAGCTACAGCACAGTGTCACTGTGAGAGCCCATTCCCCACCAGACTATATCCTGCCCTGGGTCTCAATAGCCCTGTGACTTTACTTCTCCCCATATTCATCCAAAGGGCTGCAGCATCATGATGTCACCTGGCCCCAGCAGTGCAACTGGATCCCCAGAACTCTAGTCCATGTAGTGTCCTACGTGCCAGGGAATGGTGGAGCAGGGCACCAGGGAGGCTTCCCTTGGGACAAAGGGAGTCAAAGCACACACTCCCCAGAGCCTGAGAGCTGCCTGCCTAGAGCTGCTGCCACTGCCAGAAACTTTGCACCTCCCAGCGGCAGGGCCACCATATACCTGCACATGCCACAGAGCCTGAGTACAGGTGCATAAACACCTTCCTGGGGCCTGGGATAGACCCTCCTTGCCTGCCACCATTAGTGGCTGCACACATCATCCATCATCCTGAGGACAGTCCATCCCATCCACCACCACCACTGGTACAGCTTCTGGACGTCTGGGGATTGATCCGCCCTGTCTGTCACAGTAAGTGCTCATCTGTACAACTGAAGGGCCTGGAGACAAGTTCACCCATCTCCCTCCACAGCCATCTGAGGGTCTGAGGGATCAACCAACCATGCCCAGTGCCACTGGCACCTGCATGCACCATCAGGAGGCCTGACAACACATTCACCCTGCCTACTACTCCTGGCACTCAGATGTGCCATCAAGTCCTTGAAGACAGGTCCACCCCACCCACTGCCACTGCTGCTAATGCCTGAGCACATCTTCCAGAGGCCTGATGATTGATAAGCCCTACTCACGCAGTTGGGATCCATACATACAGCAAAAGGACAGAAAACAGGCCTCTCCCACCTGCAGCCTCTTGCAGTAGTGCCTACATGAATTTTCCAGAGCTGGGGGATAAACTTGCCCCTCCCACCACAGCAGATTTCTGTAAATGCCATCCAGGGGGCTGAGGACAAGACTCTGCCAACACCACTGTTAGGGAATCCGGGTATTCACCTATCCTGCCTGCCATAGCATGCACCTTCATGCACCACTGAGGGACTGATGACAGGTCTTCCCTGTGAGCACTGGCCCTGTTAAATGGCCCCAGGTCTGGAGCAGGGTAATACAAGATGAGCATGGAACATATTGTTTCAGAAAGCACAGAAGTGCTCATAGAAAAATAGGAACAATTCACAGATACACAAGAACTGGCTCTTATTCTCAATTTTGGCACAAATTTGAAATCAAAAGGAATACTGATTGCAATAAATGAATTTTGACAAATTGAATTAAAATGATACCTCACGATAGGATAGTGACAAAATTAAGTTATGGATGACGTACAGAAAGCTTTTTATAAGAATGCCAAGATATTAAGTGTAGAAGAAATGATAAAAGTAGAAACATCCAATTTGCATCTATCACTATAATCAGTCAATGATCATCAATTGATCCTTAAAACTACTTGTAAAGAGGTGTTTGGAAAAATGATAGTCACATGGTCTCAGAGTATCAGATCACAATTTTTTTATTAATTACAAAGAGAAAAAATATCTCTATCTCTTTAATAAAAGAGTCCATGTACAATGTAGAGAATTAGAAAATATAGACGAACAAAAACATAATATGATTACTGTACCACTCTCTCTCTAGGCCTCTATATATCTGTCTAAATTGACTTGTTTATAATATCCTTCTTGTTCCATAAAACTGTTCCCAAAAATCCAAAGCAACATAGATTTTCTCCTATTCAGCACACACACTGTATTCAGTATAAAATGGGAACCATGATTTTAACAAGCATTCTCTTGATGATTACATGTTAATTTCCAATTGTTTAGGGGCTTTTGTATCCTAGCAGGACTTACAAGCTTCAATAAAAGTTTAAAACTTCCTCACATTTCTTTCTTCAATAGATGTTCAAATACTTGTGCCATTGAACTGATTTTAATTATCCAGTGAGATAATGTTTTTTTTTATTTTTCCATTGCCATAATAACATTTTACTGTTAAAAGAAACTAACTCTTGAATAAATAAATGTTCAGATCTTCTTAAAAAAAGATAATAACTGTCTCTGAGGTTAATTTAATTT
>CAUYSK010107916.1:0-12284 GCA_963575035.1 Avahi laniger | reverse complement strand
CCCGGGCTAGAGTGCCGTGGCGTCAGCCTAGCTCACAGCAACCTCAAACTCCTGGGCTCAAGCAATCCTCCTGCCTCAGCCTCCCGAGTAGCTGGGACTACAGGCATGTGCCACCATGCTCGGCTAATTTTTTCTATGTATTTTTAGTTGTCCAATTAATTTCTTTCTATTTTTTATTAGAGACGGGGTCTCGCTCTTGCTCAGGCTGGTTTCGAACTCCTGAGCTCAAACAATCCGCCCGCCTCGGCCTCCCAGAGAGCTAGGATTACAGGCGTGAGCCACCGCATCTGGCCTGGATTTCTACAAATTTCTGATGGCAATTTTTAGGGAAAAGGACTTAAATCTAGTCAATATTGTTAAATCTTACTTGTAAGTTTTAATATTTAGACAGACAAGAATGTATATGTTCTTTAGCCAAAATACCATTTACTGAGTATTGACAATGAAATGTTTAAAAAAAATAAAAATAAAAAATAAATTAAAAATAAATAAAATACCACTTACATAGAAAGAACATATTATTTCTAAAACATTCTTGGAACTTATTTGAGTACTTTAGGTATCAAACACTCAGAACCTCTACTCCCGTTCCTCCACTCCCCTGTCCCAACAAAAAGAAAGCAAAGAAGAAAAGAAAAATTCAGTGCACTTTTCTAGGTATTGGCATCACAGCTGGTGACTCCACCTTCTGGGAGGCTTAGCGAGGAGAGGCACTAAGTTAGACAGCACTTGATCTGAATTTTTGGTTAAGCCTCTCCAGCTGTGTGGCCCTGATCAAGTTATTTAGCCTATGTCCCTCAATTTGTTCATCTGTAAAATGGGGATAATAAATCGTAATAAAAATATCTGAAGCTAGGTTTCCTTATTTATCAAGTGAGTCAACTATATCCACCTTGCAGAGCCATCGTGAAAGTTAAATGAGATAATTCACATGAAGCACCATATTGCATAGCTCATGGTGGACACTGTCTTAGTCTGTTGAGGCTGCCAAAATGAAAATACCAGAGACTGGGGGGCTTATAAGCAACAGAAATTTTTTTCTCACCATTCTGGAGGATGGGAAGTTCAAGATTAAAGTGTAGGCAGATTTGGTGACTGGTGAGGGCCCACTTTCTGGTTCACAGATGGCTGTCTTCTTGCCATGTCCTCACATGGTGGAAGGGGTAAGGGAGCTTTCTGGGGTACCTTTTATAAAGGCACTAGTCTCATTTATGAGGGCTCTACCCTCACGATCTAATCACTCCCGAAAGGCCCGACCTCCAAATATTATCACAGTGGGAATTAGGTTTCAACACATGAATTTTGTTTGTTTGTATGTTTATTTATTTATTTATTGCGACAGATTCTTGCTCTATTGCTCCAGCTAGAGTGCCATGGCATCATCATGGCTCACTGCAACCTCAAACTCCTGCATTCAAGCAATCCTCCTACCTCAGCCTCCCAAGGAGCTGGGACTACAGGTGCGTGCCGCCACACTCAGCTAATTTTTCTATTTTTCTCAGGCTGGTCTCGAAATCCTGGCCTCAAGTGATCCTTCCACCTTGGCCTCCCAGGGTCCTAGGATTACAAGCATGAGCCACTACATCCAGCTTTTAGGGTTTTTTTAGAGATTGGGGTCTTGCTATGCTGTCCAGGCTGGTCTCAAACTCTTAGGCTCAGGTGATCCTCCCACCTCAGCCTCTTGAGTAGAACATACGAATTTTGAAGGGACATAAACATTCAGTCTATAGTCAGCACTTAATAAATGGTAGCATTATTAATTATTGTTTTATTATTCATATAATCATCTTTTACCTTTATGACTGCGGTAAAGAGGCTGGTTCTAGTTATTGTATTCACTATGCAAAAGGAAACTGATGGGCCAAAACATGTAATAAAGGTGTATAAATCACAGAGATAAGCTATCAAATATTAAACAGTGATCACAGAATGGGAAGGTGTCAAATAAAACAGTGGGAAAAAAATCACAAAGGAAAAGATTGAAATTTGACTTACAAATACTTAAATTTCTGTATGCAAAAATCACAAAATTAAAAGGCAAATGTTAAGAAATTATGAGTCACAATATGGTAATCAATGCTTACTATATAAAGAACCAATACACATCAATAAGGAAAACTCTAGGACTCTGTGTTACTGCAATAATGCTGCTTTTACAAGCCCTTAAACTCAGCAGTGGAAAACTCACCCACAGGTCTGGGGGTCAGCTAGGGTTTGGCAAAAATGAGGCCAGGCTTGGCTCCAGATGACAGGTCAGATTTAGCTCTGCTTTGCATTTCCATTTGGAGCCCAGACTAAGGGGCAGCAGCTACTCAGGTGCGTGGGTATTTGCAAGTTTATGACGTGGTAAATAGGACATAAGCTATGGTGTCATTTACTTCACCGAAATTACCTCGTCATAAAATACAAATTAAAGGAGATGCTCCACTAGGCCATCCTAGGAGACATGGAGGAAGAGAGCAAACACTAAGTTCCTAAATGTTGGTGAACTAGACAGAAGGTAAGCAATACTTTTTAGGCTGGAGGTTCATTTGCGGGACCCAATCATGCCTGTCAACACCAACAAGTTTGCCAAAGCATTAGCAGAGAAAAAGCGAAAAGATGTTAATAAGAAAATAAGAAAGAGGAAAATGGGAAGACTGTAGAGCGCTGAGAGCCACCAAAAGCTGCCTTAGCTGCTGTGGGCTGGTGCCCCAACAGGAGTCAGGACAGGCAAAATGAGCATGAAATTCAGCCATAGGCACATGGAGGGGGTTTTTATTCTTATGGGAGAATAAAAGGTGGAGACAGCAAGGCACTGTTTATTAGACTGTGATTTGGATTCCACTTTAGGTAAATGGATCAACTCCCCAAATCCCTGCCTCTAGAAGTAGGACCAAGGCCCAGCTGATGCTACCTTTGGTTCCGTAAAGGGGCATTTATGCCATTCATATGATATGTGATAAAACGCAGGAGGTGAAAGCGGCTATTAACACTGATTAACTCAAAGTTGACCACCAGCACACACAGCCATTGTTTCCAGCAGCACTCTTTAGTGATTGGCTTTGTCTGGCTGGCTTCACAAAGGACAAATGCCATTATGGGAGACTAAATAACCTTATTTAGGCAGTCCTCAGATAATAGAGACGCTCCAGGTATTAGCCTGACTGCATTAGTTTGATTTGTTACTACTGTTCACCTTGTCCTGGGCATTAATGGAGACAAAGGCCTAGAATTACCAGAAGCAGAGATAAGCTGTGGATTAGAGCCTGTGTGCTTTGCAAGAAAGATAATTCTATCTTGGGTTTTTACTTCCATTTTCATTTTCCTTGATTTTTTCTCAAACTTAAAGTCCAGTTTTTTTCTCCCGAATATAATATTTTCTCCAAATTACTAGAACTGTAATTCTAAAAATATTGACTCATTATATCCTTTAACAAGATCAGCCTTTATCGTTTAGGTTTTTGAAAATGATTTTAGGGGAAATATACTAGTGATCCTATACATTATCTTGCTTCTTGAATATTCTTACATATTATGAACTCGCTTCATAAAAGTTGTAATAGAACTGATATTCTGCTATTAGTATCAAAAAATATAGAAAGAGGGACATATTAAATTTATAGTCATTTCCTTAATATTAAAATTTTAGGTATAACTGTAATTTTTCTGACTTCTTAGTGTTATTTGTTTGTTATAAATGTAACATTTCCATATATAAATATAATATTTCTATTACATTTTAGTTATAAATATATAACTTCAGATAGAAACACTATTTCAATTATAAATAAAATTGAATTTTAGGACCACACAAATCAGTTATATAAAATTGTCGTTGGAAAATATTGAGATAATGATATTCTCTCCTTATCAGACTTTTTTTTATAGGCGTGACCAGTTTTTACTTTTTAATTTTTTTCAGTGTGAATGCTGTTGCTCTATTACAATCTGTGGAGGGTGGAATGCCAAAGAGCCTTGACGCTTTTTACATTTCAAATCTGTAGACACATGAAGTTACAGAAAATGCATTTTTCCCATGAGAATTATGTAGCATATGTAGCCTTGATGTTTAGGGTTATTTTATATAGAATATGAAGCATGTAAAGCCAGTTTTATGATTACAGGCAGGGATAATGCTGCCCAAAGGGGATTTCACCAGAATATATCACATTTGATGTTCCTTTTGTCCCCCAAGGCAGGTGTCCAGTTTATACATTTAAAAAAAATTAAGTGCATTATTAGTTGTTGATCAATGTGTTGCTGTTTCATTGTTTTCTAGATTCTATAATTTTTACAGAATCCTTACACTCCTCAGGGCTTTGGGGATTAGGTTTAATTTTAGATAAATTATGATTACTCTTTGAAAAAACTTACAAACAGTACTACTTCAAAAATGCTTAAATATTAATGTTAACATTAATAGTTTCATATTATGACAAGACTTGAAATCTTGTGCTAAATTAAGCAGATATTAAGGAGGCAGCTATAATTCTGACATGGAAAGAAGTCGGAAAAGATACAGAACAAAATGTTGGGTGTGATCACATTAAAAAAAATAGCAGCAGCAAAAACAAATACATGTGTGCATGTACACATATATATACACATAGATGTTTCTATGATACACAAAGATCTAAAAATGTTCAATGATGGTTATCTCCGAAGGATGAGATTTGCGGGAAATTTTACTCTATTTCTGTACTGGTTAAATTGTTTACAGTATGTAAATATGACTGTTGGGATTAAAATAGAAGTTTACCCATGACGTGACACATTCCCCTTCGACTCACTCGCTCCAGGCCTACTCCTGGTGACTTCTAGTCCTGCAATTTAACATAATTTCATAGGAACTTAGTGGAGAGCAAAGAAAGCTCCTGGTGTATAAATTTTGACTAATGTATTTCATACATAGTGCTTCAGATTTTATATTAATGGAAGCAGCTCTTTATATTGGAACGAGTAGCCCAGTCTTTCTTTGAAAATATTTAATGCCTCTGGTCTCCCTGTTAATTGCCCTGCTTCCCATCTTTTCCTTCCCTTCCCCTGGCCTCTCCATCTCAGCAATAGTGGGACTAAGAGCTTATTGCTAACCGGTTGTTGGGACACAGAGCTCCCTACCCTAAATGTGCTCTCAGTAAATGATTTTAAAGAGCGGTAAAATCTGAGTCACGCGGCTTTCCCTCAGAAATAATATATAAACTCCCTCTAGTTCTTCACATGTTAAAAAAAAAAATTCCAGAAAATGGTGGTTATAAATTTAATAATTCATTGAGAACCTTCCACTCTGGTCATCACTGGAAGAGATGAAGGACAGAGGAAAAGCAAAAAAAGGGAAGCAATGGAGAATTCAATTCAAATGGACAAAGGTGAAATATGGCTTCCAGTGGACAAAGTCACAGTCCCAAGCCAATATTTCAAAAAAAAGCAATACCCACTTAGGTCTTCCATTAATTGGAAAACAAATAGCCAGATTTCCAGTGGAGAGGACTCCCTTCTTGTCATACATCTTATCCATCTTTAATTGGCAGGTACAATGCGAAAATGGGAAATGAAAACACAGTTTTTGTCACTGATAAAGTGTCCTCATTATTTAGTGATTATGTCAGAGCACTTACAAAAGGCAGGTTATCTTACCTTCTTAGTCAATGTAATATTGTAACAACATATACCGTTGATTGGAAATCATTAAACTGGGGTTGATATAAGCCAGATGACCATTATCCCTTTAGTAAATGAAAGTACAGTGTTAAATAAACCAGAAAACTATTTTTAAAAAATTTGCATTTATTTGCAGCTTAATTCTTTCGTACAATGCAATACCAATGGTATAAATATGAGAGCTGATGCTTTTATATTCATACTTGCATAATGAATTTGCTTTTAAAAAATCTGAAACTAGCATGCTATAGGGATTTGTTTTGATATATGGTGAGAAATTTCTCACTGTTTTATGCCATAAATCAAGAGAAACTGAAGATCCCAAAATAAATCATATTGTACAATATAGTTAAGCATAATCATGCTTCAAAATGCGGTTGAACTTAATTGAAACATATTACACTTTTGTTCTTCAGATTATTTTACTTCAAATACTTTGTAGATAGAATCTTGTAGAATCATTTAGTCAGGAGTTTATTGATTTTACCAAACTAATTTATTAGATTAACTGCTCACTTAAAAAATAGGCGTCTTTTCTGAAAATGTTTATTAAAATATATAGGAAAAGTCTTTATTGTAACTAAAAGTGCCCAAATAGAATATGTGTCATGGTATAATAATTATTTACAATATATTTTAAGAAAAAAATGATAATATTCAGATTAAATGCAGGAAAGAAAAAAAATCACACTTTCAACACTTGATATTTCCTTCCATTGATTTGTCATGCTCTGCAATTAGAAGATAATTTCACATGTTTAGTTTTTCTATCTATTCCAGGAAGTTTGTGTTGAAATTTTTTTTCGCCATTATAAACTGTGATTCTCTATGGGACCTTTTCAGCTTTGCACGCCGATTTTGGAACCAAATCTAAAATTAAGGAAAAATAAAATAGGTCTCAGAAACATTATTTTATTGTTCCTAATATTTCAATCAGCATGAGTAACAACTAAATTTGAAAATTACCTGGATTCTATCTTCCTCTAGATTCAATTTTCGGGCTAAGTCTTCTCTGATATCAATGCCAGGATAGCAGTTTACTCTAAAGACATTTTCCAACACTTCAATCTAAGAAAAAGGAAATAATACTTTAAAATGTTGATCTTCAGTATGTCACTGAAAACGGGCTTTAATTTCTACAGCAAAATAACTGCATTTAAATCTTTGGCAATTAATCTGAATGTCTTTTTAAAGATGATTATCTACAAATTGTTAAAATATGATAGTCTATTGTTTCATTAATAAGGCTTCTAAACTGAGATCCCAAAACGAATGGGCTTTTAAAGCTCAACAGGGTGTCAGTTAAAGCCTTTGTATTATCATTATTGGATGGAAAAACTTCCCACCTGGTTTTGAGTAAAAGCAGTTCTGGGTCTTCGGCCTCTATACCAACTCAACTCTCTTTTCAAAGACAGTCTTTCCGAGGCTGAAAAGTAATTTTCATATTTCAAAGCTCCTTCTTCTGGCATTGGGTGATCCACAATACAAGGGAATGCGAGCCCATTGGGAAGACTCGGGACATGTAAACACAGGTTACCATCTTTCCCTGAAAACAAAAAAGTAAACCCTATCTTAGATAGCCAATTCTATGTTCCACAAAGTTCCATAAGAAGTAATCTCTGGAACTTGTCTTTAACTTCCTAGTGGAATTCTTCTGGGTTTCACAAGAGAACTGCCCCCTCATCAACCAAAATCCCAAAACCATACAAAAATGAATATTCTGCCTTGGTAATCCTGCCTTTTGGTCTCTGAATGTCATTTATTTTTCATTGAAAACAGATTTCAAATATCTGGTGTGACAAACACACACTACACACACACATCTTCTGAAGTAACGGCAGGTTGTTGGCATTTTCTGTGTGTGAACTTTATATCCACTTGGATCTTAGGCTGATACTCTTTTTACTTTCCATAGGACTCAGCTGGAGGTATTAAAAGTCCTAGATGCTTCAGTTATGTAATTGAATGAAACTGCAATTGTTATGTAGTATGAAATAAAGGCCAAATTACACACTGCAATGAAACAACAAGGAGTTTAAAAAATTAAGTTGTGGCATACCTGAGGGGCTGCAGGTGTCTGCCCAGGGCCTGTGGGGTTTCACTGATGGAACACAGTCTTTCTTCTGGTCCAGTCCTAAGATGCTCTCAATTGAAAAGGAGCAGGGTGAGGGTTTGCTTTCCCCAAGTCGAGCACCTTCCTGAAGGCTGGGAGACATCCTCTCGTGGGCTGCACAGAGCCACAGCGCTGGCCTCTCTGCTGGCTCTGCCCCACGTGTACAGGGCTGAGTTCTTCCTGCCGTTCACCTTATAGCTCCGCTGACAAGGGGGCTGGATTTAGAACGTCACTAATTAAAATCCTGTCTTAGAAAGTTTTAGCATGTCAATGAACACTTGCCCAGCCAGCAGCTTAAGGAGTTAATTGTTTATTTGTTTGAAAGTAATTAGCAACTAATGGCTACACCAGGGGGGCCACCTACAGGGACAAAAAGTGTTATCTCTCCTAAGCAGAACACAGACTTAACTTTCTCGAAAGAAGTGATGCACAAACGTAGCACTCCTCTTTTATTTGAAATCATTAATGTATAAAATCATGCTTTTTATTCTGAAGTTTATACTTTCACGGACTCCAGTTACCTAAACATACAGGCAAGATAGGAGAGCAAAAAAGTAATAAATAATCTAATTTAAGTGAATTTTCATCCAAGGAAATTGGAAAAAATAATAATCTCTTAATGCTATTACTGTAATTCTGATGAAAATGCCTGTTTTTCACATGCATATGTAATGGTGAATGTTGTCAATGAAAACACAATGGTATTTGGAGTGCAGCATTCTGGAAAGGGTTGGCAACGTTATTAACACTGAGTGTCATTGTCTTCCAAGTGCCTGGATTAATACATAGGAACAGTTGCACCAAGTATTTTCAATAATTAATGGGCTAATTCCTCCTTCATCTTTGCTTTTAAATGAGAGAGTTGCAAGTTTATGTGAAGATTCAGAGGTAAGCACCTCCAAGCAATTTAAAAGCAGGGCTATTTAAAGAGAGTAATTTCTCTCCCTACCACAGTTGTTTCAAAAAGAACATAGCTTATTTTGTAAAGAAAAATTTCCCCCTGTTAATCTTTGAGGGATGGGGCAGGGGGCTTAAGAAGATGATAAAGCTTGTGAAAAATAACCAAGAACAAAATATTTTAATTTTGTAATCCTTAAAAAAATTTGAAATTAAAAATAAAGTAGAATTGCTAATTGGGAGGATTTTGAAGTGGCTAACCCGCCTCCGCCTCCGCAAAAGGTATAATACTTGCAGTTCTTGTACTCTGCTCCGCCTCTTCTTCTAGTACTGTTTTGAAGATAAATTTAAGGGCTCAGCTTTAAACAACTGCCAGACTTTTCTTCAAGGAAGAGGAAAAGTAGTCTCCACTCACAGAGGAAACAGCTTCTACAGGATTGAGCTCAACTTCATCAGATTTTATCCTATCATGATCTCACAAATGTTAAGCTAAATCCCTCCTTATGTGAGCTCTCAGCTGAACAAAGGATCTCACACACAAAACACCAACAGGCACACAGAAGAAGAAGTTTATAAATGTGCATGTGAAACCATTCTGAGGATGAATAAACCAGTAAGCATTTATCCTTCATGGAGATTTTGTATACAGTGCTGAGAGGTGACCTTAATCTGGGAAGACTAGGAGGCAGAGCAAGAACTCAGATTTCTTCCCAGATTTCTTTCTCTCCTTCAGACATTCCTTTCTTCCTTCCACAATTGGTTGAGCACCGACTCAGGACCAGAAAAAACAGAATAGAATCTTTGCCTTCACGAGTTCACAGTGGTGCGGGGTTGGGGGTGGGGCGTGAGGGTGGGTGGGTCAGGGGAGGAAGGCAGGGAACAAACAGTAATTATAAGTAAATTATCTAGTCTGTCAGGGAAAAGAACGGGAAAAGGAGGGAGATGAGCCAGGTAAGATAGATCATCAGCGCAGCAGCTGGCAGGCGGGGAGATGTCAGGGCAGGCCTCACTGAGACCCTCACTGCCACAGATTGGTGCCTCAAAGGCTCGTGGCACAAGGATGCCACAGCACATGCTGAAGCAACTTCAGTTCCCAGTTTCTTCTATATTAACAAGTACATTCCAATATTTTTATTCAGCTTGATTTGATTTTATTTGGATTTACAGAACCCTATTTAAATATGGATGAGTAGATGAAAATAAAAGGCAAGAAAAAAATTCTCTAAAAATGTGTGCAAAACATTTTCTCATATTCATTCAACAGGTATTTTTAGGGCACTTAATATGTGCCAGACACTATCTAGAGGTGCTAGAGATCAGTGATGAACAAAACATGGTAATTTCAGAGAGTGATAAATACATTGGAAGGAGTAAACAAGGTGCCAGGGATGCGGCATAATGGGGAAGGGTGACTGAGTACAGTGGTCGATGGCAGAGGAAGGCCTGCCTAAGGAGGTGACACTTTAGCTGAAGCTGAGAACCAGCGAGCCAGCCTGCCAAGAGCCTGAGAAAAAGCACTGCAGTCAGAGGGAAGAGCAAATACAAAGTTCTTGCAGTTGAAAAGCACATGCAATATCTGAGTTGAAGAAGGAAGTTGCTGGAGTAGAGTCAGCCTGGATCCCAGATGCATTTGGGGAGCCAGGCCAGGCTGGACACCGGATGGACTTCGTAAAGGCCACCAAAGGAGTTCCACTGCAAAGAGAAGCCAGGGTAGGGTTTTAAGCTGGGACTGACATGATAGCATTCATGTTTTTAAAACCTTACTCTGGCTGCTCTGTGGAAAGGATTAGAGGGGAATGAGTGTAACAGGAAGATAAGTTGGGAGTTATTTATTGAACACATGTTTACTGATCATATACTATGTGGTAGGCATTGTTCTAGGTGTGAGGGATATGGTAGTGACGGCACAGACAATCCTTCAGGGGCAAGAGATGATGGTCCTTGCACAAAAGGGTAACAGTGGGTTTGGAGAGAGGTGCAATTCATCAAGAGTTTGTGGGAGATTGAATAATTGAACACTTAGTCCCAATTCTTCGATCCCTATCCCCTTGCTGTGTCTTCATGGCACACACAGTGTACTTCCTACCTCTTGACTTTGGGCTTGTCTGTGTGACTGGCTTTAGCCAATGGAAAGTTATGTGAGCAGAACATGCCAGCATGATTGGTCTGCCCTATTGGGCTTCTACTATCACCATGAGATCATCCCTGGGGTAGCTGCTGTCCTTCAGCCTGAGCCCCAGAATGGACACACATGGATTGCATCAGACTCCACTCCACCCTGCAGCCTGCAGCCAACCAAGTCAGCTGAGCCCAGCTAAACTCAGCCAAATATTCACTGACCTGTAGTTTTGTGAGTGAGAAAAACATGCATTGTTTAAGCTACTGACGGTTTTGAGGTTAATTCACAGCATTCTGGAGGAAACTGCTCTTTGATTCAGGGGTAGAAGAACAATGTCTCGCTGATGGATTAGATATGGAGGTGAGGGAAAAGGAGGCATTAACAATGACTGTTTTTTGGCTTTAACAAATGTGCCATTTAGTGGGGTGTGGAAGCCTGGGCGAGGGGAGGAAAGGTTTGGGAAAAAACGAAGAGCTCTAGTGTGGATAGCAACTCGCTATTGGATATATGAGTATGAGCTCAGTGATGAAGCTCTACGCTTGTGCACAACCAGCAAAGAGATGGTCTTAAAAGCCATAGGTTTGTACAAGATCACTCAATGAATGGTGGTAGGTACAAGAAAGATCTCAGGACCACGTCTAGGGTGCTCCAACGTTCGGAGGTTGGGGCAGAAGTGGTGCTGGGAAAGGAGCACCTGGTAAGGCAGGAGAAAAATCTAGAGACGCAGTAGCAGAGCCAAGAGAGGGAAAAGGGTCAAGGAGAAGGATGGCTGCAGCAGCATCTCCAGTGGTCTCTGCTTCCAACCATGAGCCCCTGTGGTTTTCTACCAACACAACAGCCAGAGGGATCACTTAAAACCCTAAGTTTGTTATGTCACGATTCTGCTCAAAAAATGCCTCTTGATTTCAGTATAAGTCAATACATCCTTGTTTTGTTTCTGACATGAGAATAGTGTTTCACTGTTAATAAAGTGCCTACTGTTGGTTTCTAATATTAAATAAATGCTACCTATCTGCCACAATGTTATAATAACACAAACAAAATATCCGTAGTGCTTTATAGCTTCTAGAGCATTTTGGCATATTTAATCTTCTCACAAATCCTCCACTATTTTGTAGCTGAGAATACAGAAACTGAGTACAGTTGTAATATGCAGACATCACTAACTAGCAAGCAGCTGAGCCTTGACTTACATTTTGTCTCCAAATCCCCTGTTCTATTGACTTTACCAATTAATGGTCACTGGGGCATCTTCACTAAAGATCTCACAGCATAAATACCAAAGTGTACTGATCAGTTAAGAAAAATAGCCGGGCGCGGTGGCTCACGCCTGTAATCCTAGCACTCTGGGAGGCCAAGGCAGGCGGATTGTTCGAGCTCAGGAGTTTGAAACCAGCCTGAGCAAGAGCGAGACCCCGTCTCTACTAAAAATAGAAAGAAATTAATCAGACAACTAAAAATATATAGAAAAAATTAGTCGGGCATGGTGGCACGTCCCTGTAGTCCCAGCTACTC
>CAUYSK010107915.1:0-11128 GCA_963575035.1 Avahi laniger | reverse complement strand
TGTTTGAGCTCAGGAGTTCGAGACCAGCCTGAGCAAGAGTGAGACCCCATCTCTACCAAAAATAGAAAGAAATTAGCTGGACAACTAAAAATATATAGAAAAAATTAGCCGGGCATGGTGGCGCATGCCTGTAGTCCCAGCTACTCGGGAGGTTGAGGCAGAAGGATGGCTTGAGCCCAGGAGTTTGAGGTTGCTGTGAGCTAGGCTGACGCCACAGCACTCTATCCCAGGCAACAGTGGGCGAATCTGACTAAAAAAAAAAAAAAAAAAAAAAAGAAAGAAGAGTTGGTCTGTGCCATCACAGAGTTCAGTGTCCACTGGGGAAAGAAATATAACTCAGTACTGTAAGTGCTCTGACTGAAGGAAACTGAGTGCTCCCTGAGCTGAAGTAGACGAAAGCTTCTTAAAAACGAAGACTTGTTCATTTCCTTATCTGAAAAATTAAGATAAAAATACTTACCCTTCAGGGATGTTGCAAGAATTCAATAAGAGAATTTATATAAAGCAGGCGTAGCACAATGACCAATAACTAATATTATAATTATCTAGCCTGTTTATTGGCCCAAGACCAGGATAATAAACAGGCCTGACAGGATGTGGCTTTTACTTCCTGATGTTCTTGCTAAAACGATAGAGCCAGGAAGGAAGTAGAAGCTACTTAGATGACAAAATATTAACTCCTGCCTCAGCATAACTCCCAAACACCACACCATCCAAGTGACTAAAGCAATCTCTTAGTATGTTTCATCGTTTCCAATATAAAGAAATTCTCTATCTGAGGCATTTTACTTTCAGAGCAAAAGTTCTCAAAAATGGGTCCACGAATAGTTTCTAAGGGTCTGGGAACTCCTGCAATAAGTACAAAATAGTGTATATAGGTATACATATTCTTTTTGTTCTGGGGGCACGGTCTAATAGCCTTCATCAGACTCTCAAAGAAAATCCCTGACCAAAAACACATCTGCAATTACCATGTGATTCAGCAAGTCCCCTTTTGGGTATATACCCCACAGAACTGAAAGCAGGGTCTTGAAAAGGTATTTGTACATCCATGTTCACAGCAGCATTACTCACAACAGCTAAAACGTGGAAGCAGCCCTAATGTCCTCTGACAGATGAACACACAGCGAAATGTGGTCATAAGTACAATGGAATATTATTTAGTCTTAAAAAGGAAAGAAATTCTGACATATGCTACAACATGGACTTTGAGGACATCATGCTAAGTGAAATAAGCCAGTCACAAAAAGATAAATACTATATGAGTCCACTTACATGAGATACTTAAACAGTAGTCAAAATCAGAGACAGAAAGTAGAACGGTGGTTGCTAGAGGGTGGAGGGGAGAGGTGAACGGGGAGCTATTGTTTAATGGGTAAAGAGTTTCAGTTTTACAAGACGAAAAGAGTTTTAGAGATGGATGGTAATGACAGTTGCACAATACCATGAAATGTATTTAATACCATTGAATTGTACACTTAAAAATTGTTAAGATGCTTACCTATTGGATACAATGAACACTATTCTGGTGATGGGCACACCAAAAGCCCTGTCTTAAGCCTATATATCTATGTAATAAAAAACACTCATACCTCCTTAATATTTTGAAATTAAAAACAAAATGGTTAAGATGATAAATTTTATGATGGTATGTGTATTTTACCACAATTTTAGAAATTGGGGAAAAAAAACAAAACACCTCAGGTCTGCAGAATTCAAAAAATCAGCCCACTAACCTTACTGTCCCTGTGAGGATTAAAAAAATCTTTTATATATAAGATTCTTTTCTATAGTCTTCAAAATAAACTATTATTCAGAGGATCTTTTGCCTTATTTCAACATTTAACATATGACTTCTATTCTGCCATATACTTTGCAGGAATTAAGTCTGGGTAATATTCTAATGTTTATAACATACTTTGATTGATTCATTCAACCAACTACCCTATGTTGATTCTACAGTGTCAGGTACTGTGTGGGTTAATTTCTAGACCTATCAAAAAGAATAAGACATAGCTCTTGCCCTTAAAGAGTTCAAAATTCACCAAAAAGAAATATAAATTCCTACAATAAACTGTGGCAAATACTATAATAAAGGAATAAAGTCTCTGGAAGTAGAGGAAAGAGCATGTAGCAATCTAAAGATTTCAGGCAAGACTTAACAGAAGACATGATATTTAAGCTTGGCCTTAAAGCACAAGGTAAAAGGTACACTAGTAGGATCAGAGGTGTAGAAGAATAAAAGTGGTGGCATACTGAAGTGAGAATAAGCCCACCCATCACATGGCTGGAGAAAAGGGATGAAGCTAAAATGGTAGGTTACAGCACTCTGCTACTCGCTGATAGTACAAAGAGCAAACACACTGTCTGCTCTTGATAAGCTCTACAGTATCATAGGGGAGGATGATTCTACCATAGGATGAGAGGTGGCTAAGGCAGAAGAATGTTCAGAATGCCAAGAGAACATCATAAAGAGTAAGCCTTTTAAGCCATGCTCGGAAGTGAACTGGATCCAGCTGGAGATGGGGAATCGCTAATGGATCTGAGTAGTATTTTATGTATCAGTTGGAAGTAGGATGGTCCAAAGAAAGAAAGGAAAGGCTCAAAGCAGGGGGCCAATGAGGAGGTTACAGCCATGATCCAGACAAAAAATAAAAATTAACATTACAAAAGAAACAGTAGAATGGAGAAGACTGATTTCAACAATATTGAATAAATTTTTTTCTCATCTGTTATAAGCTAAACATTAGGGATACAACTGTGAACAAACAAGCAGCCCCTACATTTAAGCAGCACATAATCTAGTGGGAGATAAAAAAAACAAAAAACAAAAAAACAGACAATTATAATAAAGTATGGTAAGTGGTGTGACAGTTGTAAACATAAAGACTATGTAAGATAGACTCTTCAATAAGACTTGAAGAGTTGGGAGGTAAAGTCAGGAAGGCTTTAGAACAAAAGGAAGTGAGGCCGGGCATGGTGGCTCATGCCTGTCATCCTAGCACTCTTGGAGGCTGAGGCAGGAGGATCGCTTGAACTCAGGAGTTCGAGACCAGCTCTGAGCAAGAGCGAGACCCCGCCTCTACTAAAAATAGAAAAATTAGCAAGTCAACTAAAAAAATAGAAATAAAAAATTAGCCAGGCGTGGTGGCTTGCGCCTGTAGTCCCAGCTACTCGGGAGGCTGAGGCAGGAGGATCACTTGAGCCCAGGAGTTTGAGGTTGCTGTGAATTAGGCTGACGCCAAGGCACTCACTCTAGCCCGGGCAAAAGAGTGAGATTCTGTCTCAAAAGAAAAAAAGGAAGTGAGATTTGAAGGATGAGAAGTTGATCAGGTAAAAATGATGGAAAGGTAGGAATGAATTCAAGAGACATTTCACAGATAGAATAAAGATAAGAGAAAGAAAAATGCCAGGTTTCTAGCTTGAGTGATTAGATAAATGGTGATGTCACTAAGAAAGGGAGATAATAGGACAGAGATCAGGGGAAGATTAGGAAATCATGTTCCACTGGACACTCAGATGAAAACACTATCAGGCAATAAAAAATGTAGGTCTTGAGCTCAGGCAAAAGATCCAGGTATTTGATGAGTATTGTGTTACAACCCCCTGTATTGCTTTTCATTCTTTAAGTTTAAAAATCCTGCCAATTTTATCTGATTGACATAATTAAATCACTAAATTAATAGCAAACGTTGAAGGAATCATGTAAAAAATTTAAAGAAAATAATTCCAAAAGGTATCCTGCCCCAAGCTCTCAATGTCTTATATTTTCTACTAGAAGCAATTTAGTGAACTAAAGATGAAAACAGGCCAGGCACGGGGGCTCACACCTGTAATCCTAACACTATGAGAGGCTGAGGCCGGAGGATCGCTTGAGTAGAGGAGTTTGATGTTGTAGTGAGCTATGACGATGCCACTGCACTCTACCCCAGGCGACAGAGCAAGACTTTGTCTCAAAAAAAAAAAAAAAAAAAAAGAGACAACAGCAGCATCTCATTTTCTGACCAATAGTAAAGAACATTCTTTACTCAACTCTCCAGTTTATACAGCTTTCAATATTTCCATTGGTTTGCAATGCTGAAAACAAAATATTATGCTAAGAAACATACTCTTTTGTTCCACTATCCATTTTGTATTTCCCAAATTTTTACAATGAATATATAACTACCGAGAGAGGAAAAAATAAATATTGTAAAGCACCATATTCATTACACACACATTACAATTCCACATTATGGATGCTCTTTATTTACATGTTTGATCCCTGGACTAAAATTAAATATCTTCACCCCAAAACCAAAAAAGAAGGGGTCAATCTTTTTCAGATAACAATTTAGTAAAAGCCACAAACAAAATCTCTTTAAATTCTTTATTCCCGTTTTGTAGTCATACTCATCACATCCTGATATATTAATAAAAGAAAGATTTAAAGGCTAAAGAACAGTAACTTTGCACAGAAAAAAACTGTTATTCACAATAACAAAAAACAACGTAGTACCTTGAAGACTTGGTGATAGTGACCTAATACAACCACTTAAAAAAGTGAATTTTAACAACCATAATTCTAGCATGGGTAGATGAGTCTCAGTATGACATTAGTGGAGTTGACAGATGATGGAAGTTTGCCTACACTGTAGATCTCACCTAAAATTAAAAGCCTAGGGAAAATATTTTCACAAATGTCAAATCATGTATAAATGTATTACACATTTATAAAATGTGACTACAACCTAAAAACTAACAAAATTTTGAAAATCTTATTTTTGTAATAAGACAGTTACGAAATGTTACCTATGTTCTTTTTATGTTGGTAGCTGTCATTCACTACACAAGACTGCCACTGGTACAACTTAACATTATGGTTACTAAAAGATGTTGAAATCTTAGTTGACCAAAATGTAACAAATATTACAAATGTCACAATGGCAAGAGCATTCTATCTATGATACTCTAATTCCTACTAAAACTCATTATAGAAACATTTTATACATTAAACAAGTACTGTTGAAGTCAAGCAAGGCCTAGAACACTGGTGGGGTATGTGTCCATTTTCATAAGCTTAAGAGGCACAGAAGACAAGTATTTTCAAATCTAGCTACTATAAAATGTATATTATATATATAAGGCATGCAAAAATGTTCATGGACCATTTATGGCCCCTATGGAAATAAAAAGTCTAAAACACCACTATAGCTCAGTAATCAAAATAAGAATTTGGTAGAATTTAGGATAAGGCAGATATGCTCAAAACTAAACAATGACATTTAAAAGGTTCCCAGACTAAATTTACAGAATGTCAAATCATATTGTTATAAGAGGTAGATGATACTAAGAATGATAACTGAAATCACTGTAGATTTAAATCTGTATTTTCTGCAGTAGACACTGCTTCCCAGAATTCATTCTTCCTTCTGGCAATACCTCCCAGTTTTCATTCAGAGATAACCACCCTTCCAAGCGCTCTTGGAGGCAAACTACCCGCACCCTCACTCCAAGGACAGTGTTCATGACAAATTAATAACCTATACATCCCTGGCCACTGATTGATTCAAGGTGGGCATGGTCCTAAGCCAGTACAATCAGACTGAATCTCAGGACTTTCCCAGGAACTGCCAAAAGAGAGGCACTCTCCACCAAACTTGAAATTATAAGTACATGAAACTAGATGTGCTATAGCTCTCTTGCCGATATAAGGTGAGCCTATCTGAAAATGGAATCGAGCCAGTGGAAATGGAAACAAGAAATGGAGCAAGGAAGAGAACTGATTACATCATTTGAGCCTCAGTATCAGGCTATGCTTTAACCCATCTCTACCTCTAAAATGTTTTAGTTTCATAAGTCAATAAATTTACTCTCACTTAAGTTAGTTTGAGTTGAGTTCTTTCTTAAAACTGAAAAACTCTAACAACTTAGTTTCTTTGTAGCAATCTTAATGTAGTCTCACAGATGAGGTAAAATCACTGTCAAGTTCTTGCCATATAAGCCAGATAAGTCATTTAATCCCCTTATATCTCAATATCATCAATATAATAAAATGTATCAGCCATTATTTGCTTAAAAGTGTTGTGAAGTTTAAAAAAGTGGGGAGGGCCAGGTGCAGTGGCTCATGCCTGTAATCCTAGCACTTGGGAGGCCAAGGCAGGAGGATTACTTGAAGCCAGGAGCTCAAGACGAGCCTGAGCAACATAGAGAGACCCTGCCTCTACAAAAAATTAAAAAATTAGCTGGACATGATGGCACACACCTTTAATTCCAGCTGCATGGGAGTCTGAGGCAGGAGGATCGCTTCGACTCAGGAGTTTGTAGTTGCAGTGAGCTATGATAATGCCACTGCACTTCGGCCTGGACAACAGAGAAAGATCTTGCCTCAAAAAAAAAAGTACATGGGGAGGGAAGGCAGTATTAATATGAAGTGATATTTAAATCCAGTGCCCTGCAGATGAAAAATTCATCTTATCTTTTAAAAAGTAATTTTAGGCCGGGCGCGGTGGCTCACGCCTGTAATCCTAGCACTCTGGGAGGCTGAGGGGGGCGGATTGTTTGAGCTCAGGAGTTCAAGACCAGTCTGAGCAAGAGCGAGACCTCGTCTCTACCAAAAATAGAAAGAAATTAATTAGACAGCTAAAAATATATAGAAAAAATTAGCCAGGCATAGTGGTGCATGTCTGTAGTCCCAGCTACTTGGGAGGCTGAGGCAGTAGGATTGCTTGAGCCCAGGAGTCTGAGGTTGCTGTGAACTAGGCTGACGCCACGGCACTCACTCTAGCCCGGGCAACAAAGTGAGACACTGTCTCAAAAAAAAAAAAAAAAAAAAAAAAAGTAATTTTAGAAAGTCATTTTTATAATCAGTATTGCCATAAGGTTTCCAGGGAACAAGGGAATTAAGGAAATACCAATACCTGCTATACTCAGATTCAAATCTAATTGTATTCGAGTCTGTTCTATACAGTATTCACATATAAGAAAGATTCAACTTAGAATCAAATAGTCCTGATCAGGTATTGGCTCTACAGCTGACAAGTCTGTATGACTTTGGGCAAAATAATCCTCTAAATGCTTTAATTTCCTTACCTGTAAAACAGGAACACCACTACCTGTCTCAACTCACAAGGTTTTTGTGATGATCAAATAACAGTTATGAAAGCTCTTGGCACGGTATCTGCATTTTTTTTTTCCTTCCATTAAATGCATTATATACAAATGTTTCCCTACCATGTTATCCAAATATCTAAGGTTGGAGAAAAACTATTTTTCATTCATTCTAAGATGTATGTTTTCTTTTTCACATTTTTCACAATCTGAAATCAAATAGTACCTTATAGTTAATGGCAAGTCATTGATTATTTGACAGTGATCTTTCTTTTTTCAGTGGTATACAAGAAAATAGAACATTCTGCAATTAAAGGTTGCCTTATATTTGATGAAATAAAATACAGTGATTCAAGTAGAACTATGGTACTTAACCAAATAAGGTAGCATTTACCAAAACATACATTAGAAACAGAAGGATATGTGTGCATATATACACATATACATACATATACTTTGTGCGTGTGTGTATGAGTAGGCTGTAATTTTACTTTACATACCTCTGTAAGTCAACTATTTCATTGTTAAGGGTATCTAGCTCCTTAATAGCAGAGAAATCTGCAACAGGACTTGATCCTATGAAGCTCTAAAAACAAAAAGTTCACAATTATACATTATTACTATAAAATTATGTAATATATAGCAAAGTACTAAAAATGTTAAAAGCCTTACACAGATACAAGGTATTGTATATTTTACTGTATTACTAACATTTTTAATGAAGAAAACCATATCTGGTACAGTTATATACCTAGTTATATACTAAGACATTTTCCTTATATTCTCTAAAAGATGTTATTCTTTAATATACATCTCCATCCTCACCTCTGATCCCAATGTCTTTGTCACTTGATCCTAGCCTGTTCAGAACTTTGTAGTAAAACAGATAACAGATACCAGATACATAAACTAATTTCTCCACTGAAATGTAAATTTCTTGGGCAAATGGATGGTGATTTATTGGCATTTATGTCATTCTGGCACAGAGTTAAGTACACCAATTTTTGTTGCATTTCAGAATTATAATGGTGGGTGATTTTATTCAATTTAACAAATATTTATTTTTGTTAAATATTTTTAGCATCTACTCTATTTAAAGTAAAGCCAACTACACAGGCATGTTCCATAATAAATACTAATATCACCATATATAAAGCTGTCTTCATATTACATTCTTCATATATGGTTTTGTTTAAATAATGAAGGTGCCAAAACTGGTCTCTGAATGGTACCTGTAGTTAGAAAACCTAGCTGGGTTTATTCTGGGGCCTGCTATTTTACTAGCTGCATGATCTTCACCTGTAAAACAGGGAAATAATCTCTGTCTTGCCCACTTTACAAACTAAATGAGATAATGTTATGTGAAGTCACTCTACAAACTTTATGATATTTATAAATGTAAGCTATTGTTATGATTAACACCTCAAGAGAATATACTCTTAAAATATATAGCCTCCCAATAAGTTGTTTCTATCTTGTCTATCTTGTCTCAATCTCCTTTGTGAACTATTGTTGATGCCTCACATAGGTCAGTGCAAAAAAGATAACTGCTCCTTCAAATACTTGACCTATAACCAATGCTAAAACCATATTGACAAATAACAGAATAATCATGATTTGGAAATGTTAAAACTGAGGCCTCAACATATAAAAACTAAGACATATTGATGACCTTACTAGCAGCATATAAAACTTAGTATTAATATGTTGTTGTAAAGTTAATGTATGTCACCAACGGAAGAAACCTAAAAATTCATAATATCCCATCTCCCTGTATTTGTATACTCATTTACCATTCACTAAGTACTTTCAAATTCATTAGTTAATTCTCAAAACTAATCTGAAAAGTGGATTGAGGGTAGGGCAGATATTATTATTAACCCCATTTTAGAGCTGAGGAAACAGATTAAATGACTTGCTCAAAAGCTGAATCCAGCTAACAGGTAGTTTGATCAAGAGTCTTCTGATTAGATTCAAGTGCTATTTCACACTATGCCCCCTGGTACTTGCATATCAGGATCATTTAGGTAAATGAAATCATTATCCTAAAAGTAAATACGATACACAGGTACATCAATAACATCTGCCAAATAATTCCTCCTTCTGTATGTCCTTATGCTACACTGCACTTTTAGTACTTAACTGTTTTGTTTTGTTTTGATTATCAATACCAAAACTCAACTATGAGGCTTCAATTAATGCTAATCTCAATTTTATATCAATTACAGATTTTTATCAAGTATACCTCACCTATTTTACTGTGCTCCACTGACTGATACACAGACTCTTACCAATGCTAAATTAATTTAGAAAATTTAAAGTGAATTTCTGAATGTGACAGTTATTTACTAGTATTTTAACTCTGTCTAAACTTGAACTATGAGCTAAGCCTGGCCAGATAGCTAGAAAAGTGAACAAAATGAAAAATTAACACTGATCTCACTTTTGTCACCAGAGTAACTGACATCATTTAAATGCTACTGAGAAATTTGTTTGCAGAGGTGCAAGTGTACCAAGAAACTCATGACTTCCACACCTCTACTGTCATACTAATTTTAAAAAAATGATTCACATTTGATAGTCTTTTGCCATTAAAAATATCAAATAAGAAGACAGTGAGACAAATTAATTTAACCTCAAGCAAGTTAGAAGAAGATACCTCAGATGACTCTAAAATGGCATGCAACCGAGAAGCACAGAAAAAGTTCAGCTCATATTATATGAGTATATGAAGGGCATACAAAGAAAAATGTAGAATGTTCCCTTCTTTCAAAATATTTTCTCTCATCCTGTTCTGTGCATTACATAAAAATTCCACTTTGGTGATTTCAAGTGGATCAGACAGCCTAAGAAAGGCAAGCTAAAATTTACACAAGGACCAAGTGACATGTGACAAAAGCATGCTGCTTAAGTATATTTTCTCTGCATCAACTTTGCTTAATAAAAAAACCTCTAATTTCAAAATCTATCTTGTAAACCAAAAAATATAATGCTAAAAAAGGCATAAAATAAAGCTCTAACCTTGAGAGAGAGTAGAGTTAAGAAACTGACAGTACAAGAAAGGCGAAAAGCAGAGTGCTGCAGAATGGAAAAAATAGTCCAAACTAGAAAAAACACAGAAAGGAAAGCAACATTCAAAAAGGATTAGTCAAAGCTGCAAAAAAGGCAGTACAAAAAAAAAAAAAAAGAAAAAGAAAATCAGATTATAAAGAGAAAAGAGATTATTTGAAAGATACAAATTTTAATTTTTAAGGTTAAAATTTTTGGTTAATAGATAAGACAACAGTGATAAAATCCCATTTCAATGAATAATACTGGTATCTGACACAAGGAGACAAAGGTGTCTATGCTCTAGTGAATGAACTCTATACAAACCTACTAAATTATTATTATTATTCTTTTTTTTTTTTTTGAGATGGAATCTCACTCTGTCAGGGCTAGAGTGCTGTGGCGTCACTCTAGCTCACAGCAACCTCAAACTCCTGGGCTCAAGCAATTCTCCTACCTCAGTCTCCCAAGTAGCTGGGATTACAGGCATGCGCCACCATGCCCAGCTAATTTTTCTATTTTTTTTTTTTTTTTTTGAGACAGAGTCTCATTGTGTTGCCTGGGCTAGAGTGAGTGCCGTGGCTTCATCCTAGCTCACAGCAACCTCAAACTCCTGGGCTCAAGTGATCCTTCTGCCTCAGCCTCCCGAGCAGCTGGGACTACAGGCGTGTGCCACCATGCCCGGCTAATTTTTTCTATATATTTTTAGCTGTCCAATTAATTTCTTTCTATTTTTGGTAGAGATGGGGTCTCGCTCTTGCTCAGGCTGGTCTCCAACTCCTGAGCTCAAACAATCCGCCTGCCTGGACCTCCCAGAGTGCTAGGATTACAGGCCTGAGCCACCGCGCCTGGTCCCCAATTTGGAGGGTTTTATGGTAATGATGACTGTGTCACAGAATCTTGCTATATATTTTGAAATGAATACATTTCAAAATGTCTTGCTTTTTAGTGAGAACTACTTAACAAAGAAAAAGCATATTTTTGTGAATTA
>CAUYSK010107914.1:0-18109 GCA_963575035.1 Avahi laniger | reverse complement strand
TGAATGCAAGATTCTTTTCTTGACTCAAACTTTGGCTGGAAATAATTTGATTGGGAAATTTTGTTTCCAGCTTGATTGAAGATTTGTCTGGAACCTATTGGCTACTCTCACCTATGTGTGATCTTACCTTGTCATTTGAGAATCTCTGAATATATAAAAGCCCCTAGGACTCAACCATTGGGTACGAACAAGTACGTAAAAATCCAGAAAAATCCAGAGTTGTGTATTTCCTTCCTTTATGATTCATGAGGGCAGATTCAAATAGTTAATGCTCCCCTAAAAGAGAGCAATTTACTCTGGTCTCACAAGTAGGATAGGGGCCAATAAACTGTAACAAAACATAATATTCAGGACATACATATAACTCCACTCAAGGATAATGTTCTGCACATAACTCATACGGTTAGTTCCAATCAATCCTCCTCCTGTGAACACACAGTGCTAATAGGTCTACTGTGGCCTTTAAATTTCCACCCACATTTCTGATGCATACGTTCACTAGAAAGCACAAATTATTAATCAGAGGAGCCTTTTTTGAGCTTCTCTTATCTGTACCCAGAATCATCCGGAATACAAAACAAGAGGAATAAAATTCAGAGGTCAAATGATACACAGTTTGTCCTATAAAATTGAGAGTAAAGAGGGAAAGTTGTTTTTTTTTTTTTTTTAAAACCAAGATCAAACTTTTCTCTCTGTATTTCTAGCACTCTGTTCGGGTTTCAACTTCATGGCTGCCTGTTGCTAGCGTATCATGTGAAATTAGCTATCAGGCACTTGAAGGCGAAGAGCCGATTTTACAGCTCATTGAAGTTCTAAGGGATGAATTGCACTTAATTAAGATAGTTCTTTACATAGGGTTTAAAAATATTTGTAATGTTTCCCAGGCTATCAACAGGCAAAGTTGACCAAATAACTGGGGAAAAAAAATGTGCCTCCAGATAATAATGGACCAGCCAAAAATTTTACATACTGTTTTCACACACACATGCAAACATTCTTCTGCTTAAAAAAAATGATAGGATGGAAAGAGAAATGACATAGATAAGGAAGAGTAGTATTTTTAAAGCACAGCAAGTGTTCAATTAAAGCTGATTTAAAATGCACCATCTAGCACTCTGGGAGGCCGAGGCGCAGGATCGCTTGAGCTCAGGAGTTTAAGACCAGCCTGAGAAAGAGCGAGACCCCGTCTCTCCTAAAAATAGAAAAAACAGTGGGGCTGAGGCAAGAGGATCAAGAAGCTTAAGCCCAGGAGTTGGAGATTGCAGTGAGCTATGATGACACCACTGTGCCCAGAGGACAGAGCGAGACTCTGTCTCAAAAACATAAATAAAAAAATAAAATAAAATGCAGCATTAAATGGATTTAATCACAGGGAAGAGATTACTAACTAGGAATGGAGGCTGCGCAATCTAGAAGGCGAAATGTGGATGTGGAAGTCAAATGACTTTCCGAGTCATCTGGACACCTCTCTGCCACCTGATGGCCTCCCACGTGCGTGCTTTGGGCCCCACCTCACTCGGCTGATTGTCTAGAACATCGTGTCCCAAATACCTCTTAGCTTTGACATTGAAGAATTTTGAGACTATACCATAAGTGAAAACATAAGTAAGGGAGTTTGCTGTGACTCTCTGTACAATGTAAGGGAAAAAGTAAGTGTCCGTGGTTTTAGAAAAGTTTGAGAGATGTCTTCCTTAATGGCAGAGAAATAATAATGATGTCTAGAACTAAAGATCTACACCTCTTATCTGAATTTCTTTGCACCAGATGTGTTTCAGAACTCTGAAATGTCAGGAATTTAGAATTGTGATTCAGAGCATATGTCACATATTATATAATATCCGCTCTGGAGTCTGGGCAGCACTCCACAATCACACACTCACATTTCTACGGCTAGCTATGTAAACATTTTTACTAAGTGGGGTAAATAAAAATGATCAGTGGCCTCAGTTGAGGTCATGTCATGTTTTGCTGACAAGGGAGTTATGCAGCAACTTCCAGTTTTAAGAATTTTTTTTTATTTTAGAATTGTCACTAAAGGGTTGTGCACCTTATTCCCCTTTTCACTGCAGCATCACACGCAAATTTCAAGAGCATCTGTCAATGATGCACTAAGTTTAGTAAAAAGCAGGCAGTAAGATCCCCATCTGGCAATGTGGAACCGATGGATTAAAAGATGAAATGATTCGACCCAAGGTCTTACTTCTGGTTCTTGGTAAAGTGGGTACCAAGGGTTGGTTTGCAGAGATAGTCAAATAGTGAGAAAGAAATATAAAACACCATTCTAACACTGTGGCCAGGGTCCAGCTCTTACAGGGAAAGATAATGATCTCATCACCTGGCCCATTAATACCTACCCTCATGGTTATCCAATTACCAGCCTTATAGTAAATTCTGTGTATTATTTTACATGTGTAGGAAATTTTATTTAAAATATTTCTCTTGGCCAGGCACAGTGGCTCATACTTGTAATCCCAGCACTTTGGGAGGCCAAAGCAGAAGGGTCACTTGAAGCCAAGAGTTTGAGATCAGCTTGGGCAACATAGAGAGACCCCCATCTGTACAAAACAATAAGAAACATTAGCCAGGTGTGGTGGTGAGTGCCTGTAGTCCCAGGTGCTCAGGAGGCTGAGTCAGGAGGATAGCTTGAGCCCAGGAGTTCAAAGCTGCAGTGAGCTATTAAAATGCCACTGTACTCTAGCTTGGGCAACAGAGCAAGACTCTGTCGCAAAGAAAAAAAAAAAACCACACACACGCAAATTCTCTTAAAAGACACAATTTCTTCAATTATCTTTTAGAAAGTGACAAAAAGTTTCTCTTTGCTTTTTTATAATTTGCAAGTAGAAGAGCACATAAGGCAGATATTTCTCTTACTTCTTGCACTGAATGCCAGGTGCCTACTTCAGCTAGACTGCTAAAAACTGAGAGGAAGGGAGAGAAGATATAACATGACAAGAATGAGAAAAAATCTAGGAGAATAAATATTAAAAGAACACTCCTTCCCACAGAGTGCAATGTGCAAGGGGGTGGGGAGTAAGTTTACGGTGGAGAAACCTGACCAAACGCTTCCCCAGCCACATGATCAAGGTCAAACTAACAGTGATAACTCCTGTTGATAACACGTATCTTCGATACGATGTGATGAGAATGGCACTTGACTTCTGCCGTCTTCACAATCCCCTCCCCAAAAATACCATAACCACATTCTAACTATGAGACAGATTTTTTTAATTGAGGAGTATTGTACCTGAGCAGTACCATTCACAGTTATTAAGAACATGAAAAAACAAGGAAAGTCTGGGAAAATGTCATAGTCCAGAGGAGCTTAAGGAGACATGATGACTAAACATAATATGAGATGAGATGAGATCCTGGAACAGAAAAAGGATTAAGTAAAAAGTAATGAAATCTGAAGAAAGTATGGACTTTAGTTAATAATCATGTATCTGCATTTATTCATTAGTTGTGACAAACAGACCCCACTGATGTAAGATGTTAACAGTAAGGGAAACTGGTAGGGATATAGAGGAACGAGATCTCCATACTCTCTTTGCAATTATGTTGCAAATCTAAAACTATTCTGAAATTAAAAATTTATTTTAAAAATTACTCTTCATGATGTGCAAAGGAAGTTTAACTTACACAAAATTATTCTTATGTTAGAGAATGCCCTTCATTGTCTGTAATTTATAAAACTGGACTTCTAGAAATGTTTGTTCATTGTTATTTTCAGTTTTCCTATTTTAAAATTAGAAAAACAAGTCTGTAGAACTTGGGATCTTACAGGACTTTGTTCATCTTTATACATCATGTTTGCAAGTGTAATTCATGTAGCAGAGGGAAGAGTTGGTGCCTCTGAACCCTGTGGTCTCCAAGGAAGTGTCTTGTTTGGCATCCCTGTTTTTAGCCCAGACGAAGCGTGTAGGGAGCCTCAGCATCGCCCCGCCAAACTGTAGCATCCAAAATCTAACCCAGTCAAAGACACCCCCCCAAAACCATATTTCCTTTACCTTTTAAAGAATATGTTTTAAGCTACAATGTCTTTAGCTCAAAATAAAGCTCTCAGAGGTAATCTCTAGCTATCTCCCTAAACACATCCTAAAACAGTAGATCCTTCTCCCTCCATAGGGGGTTTTGATTAGTCAGACCGCCGATAGAGCTGTGTGTGGTTGGATTATGTCATTTGGGTTCTGTAAGGTCAGATGTCATAACCCCGTGCTTTCTAAAGGGCTTGCTGTTTACCGGCTCATCAACTAATGCGGAAAGAGCCTGGCGCTTCGGAAGCAGTGTGTGCTCAGCCCCTAATCGTTCTGGACAGAAGGATTAGGCTTGTAATGAAGGCCCACAGCCCTTTGGTGGATTAGCAGTTGGACGTCTTCCTTGTCTGGCTCTGTTTGGACTTCAGTAAAATGCAGACAGGCCCTGGGCCCCTCCTCCTCCGAAGCCCCCAGCCCCAGGAATATAACGGAGAACCTCAGGCCTTCCCCTTTCTCGGGAGCAGTGGAGCTTGCAGCTGGAAAGCTCTTTGTGTGAACAGACTGTGCTCCTTGTACGCCCTGTCATGCCAATAAAGTCACTGAAGTGGCGGCGGCAGGTTGGAAGTGTATCGACAACAATGAGGGGAACTGTGCCTCCTCCCCTCTGCGCCTTTGAAAGGTTCGGACTTCCTGTGCCAATGGAGAGCGTTCAGTCTCCTGTCTTAGGTGGACAGGACTAGGGAAAAGCTAAAGAGATTACAACTTTAATAGAAGAGTTTTTTGCCCAGAGGGAAGACTCCAAAGTAGAATCAGCCTCTCCTTTACCCACTACTCTTTGTTTCACAGCCCTTGAACCAGTGGCACGTGTAGTCCACACGCAGACAGGGGCAAGGAGCTGCACTCCACGGGGTAACAAATCTCCCCAGCACCCTGTGCTCTGTGGAATCCCCAAGGGCCTGCTGTAATATCCTCTCTTCTATGAAGGCTTCGTTTATCTCAATCCATCCCTTATTCTCTGGTTGAGAAACTCATAACTGCTTTTGGGCATTTCTGCACTCCCCCATATCACCTTAATACATCTTATCACATTGCTTGACAATTACTCATTTGCATTGCTTTCATTCTCTAGCAGTCTGGGAGCTCCTTGTCACATGTGTCTGTCCATTCCTGGTGCCTGACTTGCACCTAGCACAGGGCAGGTGCTCAGGAACTATTTGTTGAATAGATGAGGAATGAGTGAGTGAATGAGTACCAGGGGCAGCAATGGCAGGCAGAGTCCAGACATTATGAATTATGTTCTTAGGGAAGGGTAGCTCCTCCCCTAGACTTGGAAAAGGAGTTATAATTAGTCTAAGGCTGTAATCTTCCAATTACCCTTTACCAGTGGTTGAACTGGAAGGGAGCATGCATCCATTTCTTGTCCATGAAACATAAGGGAAGCCTCTGGAAGGCTTCTATGAAGATTTTGGCTTTCCACATAAGAACAGAAACATCTGATGTCCCTTTTCTACTTCTTGTCTTAAGCATATTTCTATTCTCAGTGCCTAGTTCAGTATCTGGCACATAGCAGTACTCAGAAAATATTTGATGAAAGAAAAAAATGAATGAATAAATGAGTACTGGGGACAACAATTGCAGGTAAAGCCCAGGCACTTGAATGTGGATATGATGGCTGGTGCTACAGGAGCCATCTTGCCACTATGAAGGAAAGGCTGAGCATCCCAGATGTATATTGGGCAGTTAAACCAACATCCAGTATCTGTCCATCTGCAGACTTCTTGCTATGTGAGAAAAGCAAACCCCTATTGATTTAAATCACCTTGGGGGGTGGGGTGGGAAGAATCTTTCATTACTTGAAAGCAGAAGCATCCTAACCAATACAGAGGTCATATTCTTTTCATTGTTGCCTCCTTACTACCTACTGTGTTCAGCCACACCTCTCCAATGGGGACATCTTCACAGTCCCATGAGGTAAAAAACTTGAGATTTTTCCAGACCTGTAAATTTCTGCATTAAATCTTCTGGTGTGACCTAGTTGTTCACAAATATATCTGAAGAATGTAAATTAAAAATTCTAATGCAATGCGTTATATGCTATATTCGAGGTTTTAATAAAGTATTCTGTGAACACCAAAAATAAAAATGACTACTACTAGTACAGAGCAATCTTAAGTGTGTTGCATTCTCTATTTTCGACAAAAGGAAAACACCCCCTACCCACTCCACCCCCTTCCCCTTTTCCTGCCACCTTCTATTTCCTTCTGACAATGGAGGCTAAACTCCCTCGTTCTCACTAGGTCTCCATCACTGGCAAGTTTTGGAAATAAAACCACTTAGGAAATGACAGTAAGTACAATAAAGTCTTCATTGTTCTATTTTCTCATGGATTAGTTTTATAAATTGAAGACAAAAAATTAATTCTTCTTCAAGTTGAACAAATCAAAATGTTTATGTGAATGGCTAATTTAGGAGAAATCTGTTTGCTGACTTTCTTATAACCTTTCTCTCTTTCTTCACCATGATAATTCTTCCTCCTTAATCCCACCCCAGAACAAGGCTGTAGATGGAACTCTTCAACATCATGACAGAGAAGATCAATAATCTGATTGATGAGTTATCCACTTGACTTTCAATTTTGTCTGTTGTGGTCTCCTGAGACAAATATATCTCACACAGCTTTTCTGGTAGGTGTCTTGTTTTCCTACATCTTAATGTCAGGTTTTAGTGTGAAATATTGGTTCCTGGCACACTCATGGTCGAAGAATGACTGGACATACCAAAGTTAGGCAAGTATGAAAATGAGGTTTATTGAGGAGAGAAAGAAGGATTATAGGGCAAGAGCAAGATATAGGTTTACAGAGCGTGATACATTGCCACAGATGATGACCGGACCCATTATCTCAGCAAAGGGAGAGCCAAAGGAAGGGCACAAAAAGAGGTTGGTTATGGTCTGCATCTTGTTTTATAGTGCCCAGATTGGGACTTCCCTCATGGTTCAGAGGTCACCACAGAACCACTGTGATTGGAGAGTTGGGAGTTATATTACTACACATGCGGGTTGTTCTAGGTCGTTTCTGGACTCTATGGTACCTATGCTGCTTGGCCCATCCACTACAGAGTCCTCTGCATTCTTTTGCAGCTGGCATGCTAAGTTATGGTTGGCAGATTTATACAATATTCCCTCCTCCCCAGGTATGGCAGTCACTCAGGAGACCAAGATGGGGGCCTTCTTTCCAGGTGGGCAATTGTACCAAAGCAACAGCACCCACTTTCATTCCTAGAAGATCCAGAATCCCTCACTACCTACCTAACATTAAAATAAAATACTTGGGAATGAATGTGTGAACATTTTTGGAGCATATGCATTAGAGTAAACTGAGACACTCCACCCCAAGTTTTTAATTAGCATATATAGGTTCTCTGCATTACTCCTTCCTTCATATTTCTTGAAGATAGGTCATCCCACGGGTCTCCAAGAGGTTGGAGTAAGACATCTATGATCAGAAACAGTACTTTAAGCTGGGCATGGTCGCTCTCACCTGCAATCCCAGCAACTTAGGAAGCTGAGGTGGGAGGATTGCTTGTAGCCAGGACAACGTATGAAGACTCTGTCTTTAAAAAAATAAAAATTAAAAAAATAACACTTTGAGTAGCATAAGCCTTCTTGATATAGAGTTAACTTGAGCTGTACGACAAAATATTTAACTTTCACAGAGAAAGAAAGATAGCTTATGGCTACTCTAGAAGACTCATTAACTAAAGAGGATGGATGATTGAGAAAATCCTAAAGCAGGTATTATACATTAACATGTATAATGTGACAATGTCCATATTCTTATACTTTACATAATGAATCATTGACTACCAATAAATTACTATGTTACTAGAAAGTGGTTATTACACGATTGTTGCCTCATCAAAAAATTTCAGATCTTCTCCATTCTTATAAGTAATGGCAGAGTGTCCCTCAAAAACTTTCTGGAAAATTTTTTTTTAATATAGTGAACTATCAAGGAAGGTTCTGAAGTAACAGGTAAAAGGGGAAAAACTCCTCCAATGCATGTGCACAGATATTAAGGGTTCATGCCTAAAACTTTCCAAATCGGAAAACAAAGGAGAGGACTACAGAACAAGGTAGGAAAGCGGAGACCACGATGCCTGGGTCTGCCGTGCCGTGTGGGCTCACGGGACAAAAACCATCTGGAGTAGAACAGATTGTTGCAGGCTGTAAATGCTGCTAGGTCACAGGATTTCTGGGATTTCTCTCTATTCCCTTGGGCAGGCTAAAAATATAATTCTAAGCATAGTCCTAGTAATTATTTTTATCTTTGGGCTATACACTGCGTGTCCTTAACCAAGGAAGGCAAAAGGGTCTCATCTTTATCTATCTAATATCTATCCAATATCTAGCCAATATCTAGCCAATATTTATCTATCGAACTCCAGAAGAGTAACTTTTGTGGGGTGGAAGGAGAGTTTAGTGGTCAAAAAGTTTGAGAAAAACATAATATCATCCCCTCTGGAAGATGCATTATGTGCAGAGCAAATTAAAGATCTTGAGGACTATTTGCTTTGAAAAAAACTCTTGTTTAACCCAGTATTTCTCATGTTTATCTGAGTCACAGAACCGTTCTGGCTTGCACGTGGGGACGCATTGCTGAACGGTGGTGGGAGCTAAGGCCTCTGTTCCAGCACAGGCTCCCGGGCTTGCAGACTAGTACCGGAGATGTGCGAATGTGAAGCAAGTTCCCGCCAAGGTTCTCAGGAAAGACTGGAATGCAAATGATTCTGGCTGGGATGCTACGTGTCTTTATCAGTAATGCCATTTGGGTATGGCTTTTAATGGGACCTATGTTTCTGTGGATTAGGTTTTCTTTAGGAAAAATATTCCCCTACTAAATACGGATTTAGACAACATATTCTCCAGATAGGCTGTTGGAAGTGCCCCCACGCTGGAAGACTGGAACTACCAAGGCCCGACCTTGACCTTTGTATAAAAAACCCAAACCTGAGCAACTTACCTGAACTTTGAGAAATATATGACATCAAACCATTGAATTCTAGCAACATTTATATGACAAAGAGCAAGGGCACAGAGATGGAGCTCCCCTAAAAGAAATGAATGTACCCAAGGAAACATAATCTTTGTAAGAGAGCAATTCTTATGCAGGGAAAGAGAAGACTGATCTATCTGAAGGAAGAAGCTTTTCCTCTCTCTTGAGCTGTAAGAGATTGGGTCTGGACCCTAGGGAAGGAAACATAGCCATGTTACACGTGAGGGCAAGAGGGGACTGCCTCTTGCTTAAGATAAGTAGGTTCTGCAACATGGTTACTAACAGAGTCTGGAAAGAAGGGTACCCAGGCGGGTATCCCTGTGATGGATGGGGTGCGGGGTGCTGAGAGCTGTCCTGCCTGCGGTCCTGGCCCTTGGGGTTTAATTCACTTCCCGTACTCCCAGACCCTCAAAACCTACAGCCTGGTCTCAGCTTCCACAGGACGACTATGGGAATTATCTGTGTCCACACTCGGGAGGAAGCAGGGCAGAGAACAACAAGCAGGACACTGGCAACGAAATGGGGAAGAGCAGAGCAGTGGTCCAGGACTAGACAACTGGATTAGGTGACACACAACCAGAAGACTGGTTAAACAAAGTGGGTCTCAGATGGTTGTGATAAGAACACCAGAGTGATGAATCTGGTACATTTGGAAACATGTCCAATATAAGACATCGCTCTTATATTTTTCTGATAAATAAGGAAATAGAAATGGGTCTAATGAAAATATCATCCTGATAGAAATATCTATTATTATTCGTGGCCAAGGATGACAATATGAATGGTAGTGTTTATTTCTGAGTGTGCTGGGGAAATTCCAAAGGAGAGATCAAAGACAAGAAAAACTATGATTGTGTAAAGGACAGTCCTTTAACCCCATCTATCCCTGGAGATAGCTGCCCTTACTATTTCAGTGTCAGTAAGGAATCATCGCCTTGTTTTTCAGAACCACTTTGAATCAAGGGTATGCTGTACACTTTGTGATTAGTCCTCTACCCCCTCTCATTCACAGGGTATTACATACGCAAACATTTTAAAAAACCAAAATGAGGTTCCAGAGATTCATTTGCTCTTCTAAAGAAGACATTCCAAAAGGCAAAACCCAGAAAGTCTGAACCTTCAGCAGAAAAGCACTCTCCTGTCCAAAGACAAGCCTACTCTGGATTCTCTGTTTTTAAAATTAACATTATATTTAACTGTCCTATGTACAGAATAGTAGTGAAATAGCTGACCAAACTGATCTGAATTTTCTGACCCATGACAGAAAACAAGCAAGTCACTCTGTAAATACAATTTAAAATGAGCCAGAGCCAAGGCGAAACCAGGCAGTGTTAACATTTAGGACACTGTGACTATTAACTCAGAGTTCACTACTCACTGGGAAGTTTGTGGACCAATTTGCTAAAATTTAGAAGCTAAAACACCTTTTTAAAATGTCAAATGTGCGTAGGATATAAAGAAAAAGAGCAAGGTAAATGCAATTAGCAAAAATAGAAAATTGGGGAAAGTGAAATTTTGGCATTTGTAGTTTGGCCTCACGTAGAGATAAGCAGGGCTGTGAGTCAACTGAGCATAAGGACTTTGTGTCCCAGGCTTGCCTTGCGTGGCTGTGCTGCAGAGGCGTCCGGAGGAGGCACACATGCGATCAGCCTCTGATTGTCCTGGCTGCCTCAGGCTTACCAGCAAGGGACCTGTGTGAGCAGCAATGGTGTTCCCATATTTCAAAAGCCGTACATAAGGCATTATGTTTGAAGCCCACTAACCGTGCAGTTTTGACCTGGAATGAGTTATTTACATCTTAAGTGGTAATAAGTAGCACTTCCAAATAGCATTTAAAGAGACAGAATGGTCAATTGTATTGATTCTAGGGTATCCCTATGGGTGTTGCTACTTTTCCTCATTTTAAAAAAATCTATGTGTTTGTTTCTCAGTTATTTCAAGGTGACCCTTAAATTACAAAACAAGTAACTCTGAAAAAGAATAAGGAACTAGGAGATTTTATTCACCAAAGTCTGCCAGTGGCATCTATTGATTGAATAATGACTGCGAGGAAAGCTATAAAAGCATCCCAGATTGAAGGCGGTGGGGAAGGGCATTTGTCAGTATGTGTTGAAATATTTTAAAATGTAGATTCCATTCCAAGAGTTTATCATAAGAAAGCAATGATGGATTATGCAAAGATCTAACAAGAAGGTTCATTGCAGTGCTGTAGATAATTATGAACGTTGAAAGCAACCAGAAGTTCCAGCAACTGGGGATGAGAAAATAAATTGTAATATATTCAGGCAACAAAACAATCTGCTAGTATTAAAAATAATTTTGAAGAAATGTCTATATAAGCAATAGAGAGCTTTTCACAATATAATCTTAAGAGAAAAATATAGTTAACAAAACAAAACATACAGTACATTATTTTTATTTATACATATGCATTACATGTGGAAAGAAAAGTGCAATTACATGCACAAAGGTGTCGAAATGGCTAATTCCGGAGAGTGAAAGAATGTGTACTTTTATTTTTCTTGGTTTGTCTTTTCAGACTTTTCTGTGGTGAGCATATAGTACTTCTGCAATAATGTGGGTCAAACATTTATAATAGTAAAAACTAAGAACCTCACAAAGCTCAGGTTTTTGTTTTGTTTTATTTTATTTGTAATCTGTAAGATTTATGTGCAATTAATATTTTTAAAGCTTAACTATTATCAGGAAAGGAAAATAAACCTTTTTCCTCTACTGTCTTGGGTTCGGTGACTGAGGCCCTGCAAAATACACTGACAAAATCCAGAGGAACAGGAGAAAGGGTTTCTTTCATGTACATACTGGGACCTCACAGATCCAGAGGCTTATATACCATTTTAACAAAGGGTGATGAATTTGCGGAGCAGTGACAAGACAAAGAAAAAGGATTTTGAGCTTCTAGGAGTGGTAAATTGTGGGAAGGTAAATATATGGGGGAAACTAATGGAAGATAAGGACTATGTTAGTGAGGTTCGTGGTGTGGGTTCCCCTCAGTGCCTTCTCTGGGCTAATGAGTGTCTAGACCCCTCTCTGGTAAGAGTCATTCCACCCTTCCTGGTATGAGGGAGTGGAGGGGACACAATGATGAAGGGACATTTATTTCCTACTTTTACACAAATAGCAAGAGGGTAGAGGGCTTTTTCCCCGTGTCTGCTGTTTCTCAATTGCCTTCAACTCAAAATAATCCTGTGCCAAAGTGGGGTGGGGTGGCATATTCTGATCTCCTTCACTATCATGGCATTTCTGGTTTGCCACAATGACTGAGGAAGCTGTTGTCACTTGGAAGGAGGGGTCAATATGCTGAACGTGCCACACAAGGAAGAACTTGCCACACAAGGAAGAACTGGCCCCCTGATTGGTGTCTCTTAATGGACACCTCTCCACACAGAGTGAAGATACACACATTGTACATAATGCAGTGATAGTATGCACAGATTCCTTTCTCTTATCACAATTTTTATTGATGCTATTACTTATAAAATTTTCTTGGAAATAAAAAAAATCAATTACTTATCATATGAATGAATCCCTATAGAGAAACCTGTGCAGATGACCTGAACCAATGAAACGTGAGAAGGGAGAGTCTATCCAAAAACCATCTAAGGCCACTTCCTCCAGGCACAGTGCTGAGTGCTCCAGAGATGCGGTGATGAATAACAGATGGCCCTTGCTTTTATAAAGCACATATTCTCTATGCAAAAGACTAAAATTCCAGATAGAAAGACACAAATGCTGTAAATGGGGGTGAGGGTGGGAGGGACAATGAGATTAAGGAAGTGGTTTGGGGGAAACAAACTTATACCAATAAGAATGACTCTGCCAAGAGAAAATGGCTAAGGAGACACAATGTAGCCATGAGTGACCCCAGGGAGTGGAGCCTCAGTCCCTTCTAGGAAGTTTGGGAGGAAAGTGAGAACTCAACTGCAAATCAGGAAGAGCCCGCTCTTCTCTGCTGTGCCTACCTTGCCCGCAGCAAGGCTGGGTATCGCTATGGGTCGAGGTGCTTTGCCACGACACAGTGCCCAGGCTGGGAGCTCCCAAGCTGGCATCCTAAGTCTCAGAGGACACACTGCTCTCTCGAACCCTGAGCAAATCAGAGGAAGCTGATGGTCACCAGGTGTCCTGTGCTGACTTGAACCAACTCCTAGTCACCCTGTGGCAGCTCCAGAGTAGATCCAGGGGAATCCACTTTCCCCAGACCTTATCAGAACCTCTCCAAAGCCCCAGAATTAATTCAGGCCCCAGAGATTCTCTGGACTTGTGACATCTTAATTAAAGTATTGACATATAGGGGCACCCACTTAATGGCAACGGTACTTACTCATCCATCTATCCATTTATCCATTCATTCAACAAAGGTATACTAAGTGCCTAAGTGCCCAACTTTGGGAATACAAATAAGAGTAAGAACCAATCTCTAACTTCTTTGTGGGGACAGATGGTTAAACCAGGAAGTACACTAAGAGTTACAAGTACCACAAAAGTACAGAAATGGAGAGTCACATGGGAATGAAGGGAAGAGGAGGAGTTGGTTCTACATGGGACAGTTAGAAAAAGCTTCATGGAAGATGTAATCTTGTAAAGATGGGGAAGTAGAAGATGCAGGGAAGCTAACCTACACCCTTCTGCTTTCCCAAGTATGGTTGTCATGATTCAACGTCTAGTACTCATGACTGGAATCCAACTTGACCTAGCTAAGGACAAAGTGGGAATGTACCAACCTAAGTCCCCAAAGAGCAGGAGTGTGACTGGAGACACCTGGAGCCAGGGACTCTGCCTGACAGGCATCTCTTACCTCTGCCCCTCTGTGGATTGGCTTTCTTCTCTCCTACCACAGCTTGGTTTTGTCACAGAAGAAAAACACGGCTGCTACAGCTATGGGCTCACATCTCCCAGCTTTTCCTCAAAAGAAAAGTGTTTTCTCTCCTCAGGTTTAGTTCTTGAAATCCCAAGGGAGTTTCTGATTGGTGCAACTTGAGTCACCCATTAGAGGCATAACTTTGTGGCCAGGGCAGTGGCTGCCATGATTAGCCCAGCTTGGCCAAGGGCTCACCTTTTGATCAGACACTATGTACAGACCAGTGGGGTCATTACTCAATCATAAGAAATGACGACGATCTAGTACCTCATACACTTTCCTGTACTAAACTTAGGCCCATCATCCAAAGTGAGGCACCACAAGAGCAGAAGAACGGGATCCATTTGTACTCGCCATCAAATTTTTAATAACTGATCAACACTAGGGTTATCATATGTCAGAAATACTCTCCAGGGATTAGGGGGATGGGGGGGGGCAAATCTACAACTAAAGGACACGGGGAGCACTAAAGGGAGCCTTTAATCTGCATTTGGGTGAGGCAAAGACATAAAGTGTAACTAGAATGTTTGTACCCTCACAATACCTTGGAATAATAAAAAAAAAAAAATCTGGCTGTCTGCTATCATTTCTAACAACACCTTCCAATTACCCTTTATAAGTCTGCAATTTCCAAACATTTTCATTTTGACTGGAAAGCTAGAAAATCAAGTTTGCTAAGAGCTGCACATTAAATGCCAGTCAATATGACTCTAAATAAAGCCAGAAAAATGAAGGATGTGGTTTTTGTATTGTTACTGTTCTCTCAGGGGCTTTTTCTGAAAACTTCCAGACGGCTGTCTTCCAGATGGGTGAGTGGCATACTTGTATATAAGCTGTCTGAAGAGTAGAGGTTTACCCAAAGGTAAGACACACACCATGAAAATGTAGATGTGCAAACTACAACCTCTGAAAGAACAACAAACAATATCTCTGACTATCTAAATCTACAAACGAGCAGTAGCTGTGTGAAGGATATTGGTGTTTCAGTTGTCCCATACTAAAGAAGGGTGATGATTTTGGCTCAGGTGGATTCACTCAGGTGGCTTAATATTTATAAACTGCGTATTCCTTGTCAGCCACCATATTAAAACTGAAGTACAATGGAAGACAAGACACAGTTCTTCCACAAAACAATTTAGGGCCTATAAGAGAGTTTCTGAAAGGCATTTCTGAACCATTTGTAGTTTTTGCCATATTCCAGTGCCATCTATATTATTACCTAATATGTCAATAGACTATCCAAATTAATTCTATCTTTCCCAATAAACAAATGTATAACAAAATAAAAACTGGTTTCTCTGTTAACCATTTAAATAACATGGAGTATCATTAAGCCATGACATTTTGGAGACACCGATCTGGTGGGATCACATTACTGATCTATATACTACGCTACGATTAAAGATCAAGTACTAGAGTCCCATTCAGAGCTGATCACATTGCCAAGCTGACCCTCTGCTTCAAAGGGCCTTGCAGGCAGAAGAGATGAGAACTACCTGCACAAAGACACTTGGATTCATAACTAATGGAGATGACCACACTCAGGGATGCAAAAGAATATGTGTAATTTATTGATGAGCTGGTAGCCACTAAGGATAAAAAGGATCGATATGGACACTTGTACAAGTGGCTAGAGAAGATAGAAAAAGGGAATAATATATTTAGAATGAAATAGACAAAAAGAAAGCCATACTTTAACAAACTGGTATCAATGCTTAATTGTTTTGTTTCTAGAGAAAATATTTCTGTCTGCAGTCATTTTGCTATCAAGCAACAAACTGATCTCCTGAATTACATAAAGCAAAAGCTAAACAACTCTTAGTGGCAGGGAGGAGATACTAGGGAGACCATAAACTATTCACAGATGCAGAATTCCCTCTCCTTGGACCTGAAAGATTGCAGTAGAGAGAGGGGAGGCATTGGCCAAGGTCAGACTCGGTCTGAATTATGTGCTAAAGGTTGTATTAAGGACAACCAAAGATTGGCCCCTGTCGCAGTCTGCCCTTTCATGGCAGGAACAACCAAATCAGTCAGTCAGATACCTAGCTATCCCAAGGCAAGTAAGGCATGCTTACAGGTGGCTGGAAGCCAAGTAGAAGCAAGGATTTCAGATAATGGAGTCAGAGTAGATAAGCTGGCAAAAGAGGGCAAGTGAAGAGATGTAATTCAACAGGGATAAATACAAGGCTTGCATCTGGTCACAAAAATTGGCAGCACAAATAAAAGGTGTAAGGAAGATATAATCAAACAGAAGCACATGCAAGCAGGGCTTAAACTCAAAGAATTAGGAATATGAGGAGGCTGACATAAGAACAAACCTAATCTAAGGATTTGTTGCAGGTCGTAAGGGAAACAATAAAGCTAGAGATCATGGGTGTAAAGGGCAGAAGAGAAGATGTACAGGTTGCCATGCTATATCTGAAGAAAGAGACAAAGACATGGGAACCTTTGTGCTTAAAAGAAATCTAGCGGCCGGGTGTGGTGGCTCACGCCTGTAATCCTAACACTCTGGGAGGCTGAGGTGGGAGGATTAGTTGAGCTCAGGAGTTCGAAACCAGCCTGAGCAAGAGCAAGACCTCATTTCTACTAAAAATAGAAAGAAATTAATCGGACAACTAAAAATATATAGAAAAAATTATCCAGGCATGGTGGCACATGCCTGTAGTCCCAGCTACTCGGGAGGCTGAGGCAGAAGGATTGCTTGAGCCCAGGAGTTTTGAGGTTGCTGTGAGCTAGGATGATGCCACGGCACTCTAGCCCAGGCAACACAGTGAGACTCTGTCTCAAAAAAAAAATCTAGCAAACAGAGGTCAAACAAGAGAATACTTGTTCTGGGTGGTGATGTCAGAGAACTCTCAGAGAGAAGAATAGGTGAGAAATAGCACGGGGCCTACCTGAATAGAAAACATCAACTCTGAGGTTGGGTCCAACTCTTGGCTTCAAGGGGAGGGCTCTCATAATCACACTGGAGTGTGTATGAACTCCTGTATACTGGGGTTTGAGTGAGTACTCTTTTTTTCCCTCCAGGATACCCAGAGATCCAGGTCAAATGCTATGATGGGCTACAGAAACATCAGGCTTTATCACCAGAGGAAAGGACAGCCAGCTGTATGCTAGGTAAGAAACCTCAAGTCTGGTTTTCTATTCTCCGCACAACAATTTATTTTTTGAGACATGGTCTTGCTCTGTTACTTGGGTTAGAATGCAGTGGCATGGCCATAGGTCACTGAAACCTCAAACTCCTGGTCTCAAGTAATCCTCTTGTCTCAGCCTCCCAAGTAGCTAGGAATACAGGTGCACATCACCACGCCAGGCTATTTTTTTTATGTGTGTAGAGATAGAATCTTCCTATATTTCTCAGGCTAATCTTGAACTCCTGGCCCCTCAAGTGATCCTCCTACCTAGGCCTCCCAAAGTACCAGGATTACAGGTGTGAGCCACCATACCTGGCCCTGAGCACACTTTAGAAGGATGTAACACTGTCAGAGGGAGCTGACTCACTTGGAGATCCTACATAATACTGGCCATAATTCTCAATAGAGACACATACAATATGGTCCTAGATACCCACAGCATTTCCAGGATCGGAAGCAGAAACTCCAACACTGCCCAACAGTCACTGTTCAGTGTAAGCTCAATATACTATGTGTTTGTTTCAGAAATATTCTGACAGCTCTTAGCAATGAGTTATATTGGTTAAAGAGGTATACTTTGGTAATGAGGAATTTAATTTCTTTGAATTTTTTAACTCACTAGGCTACTTGGACAGATCAGATCACAAATCACAGCTATCAATGATAAAGAGATGTAAGAAATCGGCTAATGACAACACAACAAGCTATTAACACAAAATCTTCAATAGCTAAAGGAACACAAAAGGGCCAATCTAGACACAAGCTAACCAGAGCTTGCATGCCATGACAGATAATGTCCTCCATATTGGGTAATCAAGATATTAGTTAAGAGGGTTGCAAATATATCGCCCAGTCAAGACATTTCTAAAATGAAAGTTAGAATACTCTTGTTAACCAATAGGGGGAAATTCCAACTCCAGTTTGCTATTTTTTTTTTTTTTTTTTTTTTTTGAGACAGAGTCTCACTTTGTTGCCCTGGCTAGAGTGAGTGCCATGGCATCAGCCTAGCTCACAGCAACCTCAGACTCCTGGGCTCAAGCAATCCTACTGCCTCAGCCTCCCAAGTAGCTG
>CAUYSK010107912.1:0-61735 GCA_963575035.1 Avahi laniger | reverse complement strand
TTGCCTGCAAATGTGGTTATAATTAGAAAATAATTTGAAGAAAACATAAATGCCCTTTTTCTTTTTGCCAAAAGTAAATCAAAGGAATTTAACATCTAAATAGAAATGGTATTTTTCTCCCATTCTGTAGGTTGTCTGTTTGCTCTTGTGATAGATCCTTTGGCTGTGCAGAAGCTTTTTAATTTGATTGGGTCCCATTTATTTATTTTTGTTGTTGCTATGATTGCCTTTGGGGTCTTCCTCATAGATTCTTTGCCTAGGCCAATCTCTAGAAGAGTATTTCCAACATTTTCTTCTAGAATTCTTTTTCCATACCTTACATTTAAATATTTTAACCATCTTGAATTAATTTTTTTGAGTGGTGAGAGATACAAATCCTGTTTCATTCTTCTTCATGTGGCTATCCAGCTTCTTTTCCCCAGTGTATATTATCGTCTGCTTTGTCAAAGATCAGTTGGCTGTATGTGGATGGTTTTATATCTGGGTTCTTTGTTATGTTCCATTGGTCTATGTCTCTATTTTTGTGCCAATACCATGTTCTTTTGGTTATTATAGCCTTGTAGTATAGTTTGAAGTCTGGTAATGTGATGCCTCCAGATTTGTTCTTTTTGGTTAAGATTGCTTTGGCTATTAGGGCTCTTTTCCAGTTTCAAATGAAGCATAGAATTAATTTAATAATTTTAGATATTTTCTAGTCACCTCGTTTATTGTTTTTATTTTCTGAAGGAATGCAAGACTCATGAGGATTGTAACCCTGTCTGTATGTCTGTCTTGCTTGCTACTTTATCCCTAGGTTTTAGATTATTATGTTTGTTAAATAACAAGCAATATATGGGATATCCTGATTGAATGACTGAGTGCTACCAAGACACTTTTTATTCCTTTTTCTTAAACCTCCTAAATTTCAGCAACTGGTTCTAATGTAACTCACTACCTACCACTCACCTTTCCTGCCTGGCCTATTAATTTAAATACTTTACTTGTGGCTCCTGTAAGTGGGTACCAAACCCTGACGTTCATATCTAGTGTCCTCATCAATCTTCTGCCCTGAACAAAAAATCCCTATTCTGAAAGTTGACACTCCACATGTTTAAAAGTGCAATGACATAAGTGCACATATAAGAATAACATCTATTGAATGTTGGGCGGGGGGAGGGGGGAGAGAGGTGGAGGGAGGAGGGGACGGGTATATGCACACACAAAGAGTGCAATGCGTACCACTGGAAAGATGGACATATTTGAAATTCAGACTTGGGGTGGGAGGCAAGGGCAACATACGTAACCTAAACATCTGTACCCCCATAATATGCTGAAATAAAAAAAAAAGTGCAATGACTTTCTACCTACAGACTATCTCTCTCTTTCTCTCTCTCTTTCGCTTTCTTATCCCCAAGCTCTATTAGTTCTTTATAGTTTCCTCTGCTTCCTTGGTTTCTATGGAGATAGATGGGTTTAGCTATTACTGTGTAGGGCCAAGGATTATAGAAACAGAAGAGGTGGGAATTAACTTGGACACTCTTTGTGCAATTAGCATCTAATGAATCTATCCTCCAAATACATCAGTTACAACCCCATTAGTCCAGAGTCATAGCTGCTCTGACTTCATGTAATAAGATGTCAGATGGTGACTCACAGCAAGGACTCTAAAAAGAGCTTCTGGGGAGAAAATGTTTACTGAATAAACATTCTGGTCACTGGGGAGAGAATGACTCATTTGTGTTTCCTGTTTTAATGTGTGAAAATGGTTTTCCTCTAGAAAGGGACTGCATTAAGGCACTTGGAGGCATTTTGCCAGACTCATTTGTGCAGTGGATCAAGATCTGAATAAAATTATAGAATTGCATGTTCCTGAGCATGAAAAGGAGAATGTATAATGTGAGCGGTTCCATTTCCCTTTCAAAACCATGTTACAAGGCTTATTTATTTAATTAATTTTTTACTCTGGTCGGGCAGAGTCTATAAAAGTCTTCCCTTGTTCAAAAGAGGAAAATGGAGCTCAGAGTAGATACAGGATTACACCAATGTCATGGATCTAGAAAATGACACAGTGAAGCTAAATCTTGAGTGTCCTGATTCCTTTTCAAGGTAGAACGCTACTGCTCACATACCTTGCAGCTTCTTATGCTTGGAGAATTTTAAGTTATGCATCATGATGAAAGTATAAGATAACACCTTCTTGACTAGAGATGAAAACAAAAGTACCACACCATCCAGTGGAAATTAAAGTAGACATTACAATGGAGCCCACAGCCAAGAAGTAATTTCAGCTGGGCAACTCTCTATCCTCATCTGAAAAAAAAAAAGACTCTTTTCAGTTTTCATGATTTCTCTGCTGTGGACCTAAATTGTGATCCAAGTTCAAGTCTTTTTGTTCAAAATGCGGTGCTTATTCCTTTAAGTAACACTGCCATGGAAAGAACTCGGATGGCCCTAATTGGATGTGGTGGAAATATTTTATATCCTGTGTGCCTGTCTCACAGTCTCGGGTCCTCCCTTCTGTTCCAGTCACTGTGGTATCAGCCAGCTGTACATAAATATAGTCCAGTGGCTCCCGGTGTCACCTACATCAGGCCTACCTTGCTCTGACCTGTGGCCTCTTTGCTGCAATAGCATGCAGCATCAGAAAAAGTGAGATAATTGATACCTCTTGTTTGTGATATTGAGAAACAGGACATGAGATTCAATGGATAAAGGTTCACAGCCCCATGCCTCGTAGAGAATTAGCTGAGGCATATTACATACAATGTGTTGTGGAGTCCTCATGAAATTCAGCATTCATTGCCTTGAACAGTAACCAGCTCAATTATTCATCCTTGCTTTAGATTTTTCTGCAATCTTCTTTCATTTTCCCCATGTATTTTTTTTTCTTTCCATGAGATTACTTTCTATAATAAACTATGTGCATATATGTGCTTACTTACACTCTGGGAACAGCCCAAGCTGCATAGGGCTATTTCTTGTGTACTTAGTAAGTGTATCAGTTAGGATTCTCTAGAGAAACAGAATCAATAAGATGTATCTATCTATAAATCTATTACTTTATTTATCATAAAAATTTGACTTATGTAATTATGGAAGATGAGAAATCATGAGGTCTTCGGTTGTAAAACAGGAGACAAAAGAGAGTGGATGGTACAGTTTCAGTCTGAGTCTGAGGACCTGAGAAGTGGGCCTTGATTGTTGAAGTTCCAATCCAAAGTCTGAGTCCAAAGGCAGGAGAAGAACAAAGTCCAATTTCAATGACAGTCAGAGTTCCCTCTTACTGATCCTTTTTGTTCAATTTAGGTTTTCAACTAATTGGATGAGACCCACCTGCACTGGGGAGAGCAATCTGCTTGTCCCAGCCTACCAGTTCATGTCACTCAAAAACACCTCCACAGACACATCCAAAATAATGATTGGCCAAATGTCTAGGCTCCATATGGCCCAGTCCAGTTGGCATATAAAATTAACCATCACAATGCAGTTGAATGACACACTAAACATACAATCAAAATAATATATGAAGTTCCAAAAATTTATATATATTATATTATGAACCCTCAAAGAAAAACCCACATCGAATAGTAGTTTTTAATTTTGTTTTAAAGGGAAAAAATGGCTAAGGGACAAATGGATTAAATAAATTTTCCAAAGTCACACTGATAGTTACTTATAGTGAAGAGATCAATATAACATCAAAGTACGCAATTTTTCTTTCAAATAATAGTTAAGTATTACCTTTTCAATGAGATCAAAGATATGTGCCAGGTATCCTAAAATTGTTTGATTTATATTTTTCCTTCAAAATCCAAATACCTTAGCATGCTGCCCAAATCCATGATGATGTGGACTCTAATGCCTTTTCACCCTTATTTATTTTTATTGCTCATCACAGGATTCAGGCCCCACAACATACTCAAACATACACTCACACAAATGCATGAACACACTTTACACTAAAGAAAATCGTTGTAGTTGCCTAAGCATTTTTCTTTTTTTTAATACTCTAAAGTACTTGACAGATCCTCTCCCAGAGAGGAAACTCTAGTGCGTTGGTGTGTTTGGCAAGTTTCTTCTTCCTCAAGAGTCTGCTCAGGTGCCATGCCTTCCCTCATCTGCTATTCATCCTCCGAAGGGGCAGAGTCTTCTCCATTCACTTGGCCTCTTATAAATACTGCTTGCATGACAATGATCATGCCATGTTAAACTCTTTACCTGTCATTCTTCCCATACAGACCACAACTTCTTTAAAAAATGAAGAGAACATTTAACTCAGTATCTCCAGTGCCTAGATGAACCCACACTATTGTATAAGTTGTATATCAAGTTTTGACGGAAGTCCCAAGATAATTTAATAGGATTCACATTTTAATTTATTGTTGGAGAATTCCATAGCAATTTCTCTACTAAGTTACTTTGAACTTAAAATAGTTGTCTTAATAATCTACTTAGGTTAGGGAGAAAATATCTCTTTATTATACCTCAATCCTCAAACATATGGCTGATTTACTGTGCCAGAGGGGAGTGAAAAAGATACACTCCTCTGTCTTCGTGTGTGTGTATGTGTGACTATGTGTGTGTGCACTTATTCAATTGTCAGAATGACATTTAAGAATATACACATGTACCCAACATTGGTGATAATGTAGCGAGATAAGCCCTCCCTTCATCCCAAAAACTACTGGTGAGTGTAGAAATATTTGTGGAATGAATAAAATGTTAAATTTGTGAGCTCTTAGATCTAACAATTTAAACTGCAGAATCTAACCTAAATAAATAAGATCTCAAGTGTAAAAATATATAATTTTAAGGTTCATCACAGGACTTTATGAAAGAGAAAATAACAAACAATTGATAGAAAAATGGGATTACAGAAATAAAATGAAAAAAGAAACTCATATAATGAACTACTATGTTATAATTAAAATTATGACTTATACTAATGATCTATTAATAATCTATTGTGTGTGATGAGGTTCAAAAGTGCTACATCACACATTTTCTGTTATATATATTATATTATACATTCCTATTGTATATTGAGTGAAATGAAATACAATGTAACAAGTGTCTACCTCAAGATAATTACTAATTACTGCACTGCCTACAATGTTTTATATTTCCCAAATATTGCTATCAACAGTTAGAAGAACACATGTTGAACCATGATGGGTAACTTAAGTCGTGACTTCCTTTGTGTATTGGTAGTTCTTCCACTGGCCCTGGGGGGGTTGGGGGAGCAGGGATGTTGTTAAAGGAAGCTTTTGGAGTTTACAGGTTTTCATTACCTCCCATATCATCTTTACTCTTTCCCCAGGTAGAGCTAATTTTCATCCATTTCATGGCCAAAATAGCCATCTACCATGTGCCAGAAATCTGGGGAAGAAAGTGCTTTAGCTGAGAGAGGATGATTCAGTTGAAATCCAATTATGTCCTCAAGGAGCTTACAATCTTGTAAAGTAAGATTTTAAAAGTTGATACAACATTAATTAAAAGATAAAATGTGAAACATGTTGTCATAAACACTGGGCATGTTGAAAGGAGAGGGCATCATTTCTAGCCAAGGTGAACCACGTAAATCTTGAGGGTGAAAGAGTCACTCAGTGGACCTGATAGGCAGAACAGGGATTAGATCTTAATTGATCAGAGGAGAATATTGGAGGTAAAATGATGGATAAAGGCCATTCTGAAGTACCAATGATTGATTCATAATGAATAAATAAAAACTGTGGAATGGAAATCTGAAAACACATTATTGGGTCAGATCAAAAGGGTCTAGAGGGCCATTTAAATATTTTGTGCTTCATTCTTCTATAAATATGGGTCCCTGGAGAGGTTTTTAATGGGGAAGAGTAAATTATTGTCAAATTCACACTGTAAGTTTTCATACTTTGATGTAATGATTTTAAGTCAAACTTAATCTTTTCACCATTAATTCCTCTATTTATCCACTCATGCAGCAAGCTTTCGAGCTCTTTCTATATGCAAAGTGAGATGCTCCAAAGTGAAATAAAACCTCTAAGATATTTGTAGTGCTACCAAAGGTGAAAATGTTACACAGAAGGTCAGACATCAGCCAGCTCCTTGAACAGACAACACTGTCTCTGAATAGTGTAGTTGAAAGCATGAACTTTGGGGTACACCAAACCAAAGGGTGAGTGCTATCAGGAGCGGGTCCCTCCACAGCCTGAACTCCGGTTTCCTTGTCTGTGAAAGCAAGGTTCATACGCATGTCATGAGCTCACAGAAGGGTTGCAATGAGATACTGTCTAAAGTCAGGTGCTTAGCACCTGTTAAATCCCTCTCTACCTTCACTTTCCTCACCTTTTCTTGTGTTTAAGTAAGAGTGAAAAAAGGGATGTTGATTTAGTGCTGCTAATTGGATACACACAGTAAAATATTTTATCTCTATCTTTAATATGTTTCCAAACTCCAGACCCAAGTCTATAACCATCTAATAGATATCTCTATCTTAATATTTCTTAACATATTCAAACTAAATATGTCCCAAACTGACAAAGCATACTCCCACTCTCTGTCCATAACTCTACATACCCAGACACACAAGCAAAAAACCATAGGTTCATTCTCAACATTATTTTCCCTATAAAAGGTCATTCTTATTCCTACATCTCTACTTTACACTTTTGTTATTTCTATAGCTGACAAGATTGTGATTTCCAATTACCTCCAGCTTCTAGGACAGTATTTGGCATAGAGGAGGTGCATTCAGGCTTATACCTATGAATAAAACTTTGATTTTCACAGTTCAGTACAGAAAGGACCTGTAGATTAACAACAAAGAAAATAAACTATGGTTTGTTGCTAGCCTCCAAGGAGAGAAAGTCAGACTGAAAGAGATATATTCAGAGCAAGGGGCTAAAGAAACCATTTATCTCACTCAAGGGTGATGTTTACAACAGAAGTCATAAAATAGGTAATGTTCTTTTACATCTCTAATGAATAATTTGAAGAGAGCTAACTACACAGAGAGTGTGATTTTTCTCCCAATAGGGCTTATGTAGAGATTATAATGAATTCTTTAATTCTAGTAATTCAACACTAAAGAAGATCTAGTCACTTTTCTCTTAAAATCACAATTAGTGCTCCAGGAAATATGTTTCCCTGAATGATACTAAACATTTTATTGCACTAAAACTGGAGAATAGAAATGAGCAATTTGTAATGCTCTAGAATGTCAAAGGACTTCTTGGGTACATTTTAGACATACTGGTCTCAAGACTGTCTCTCTCTGAGTTTCCGTAGTTAATGCAAAAGACAGGAATGAGGTTTTGTTGAACTGATCTTCATTGCTGTGTTCTGGTACCCGTAGTTTCAGTCTTTCCTCAGGTTTTCCTAATTTAGAAAATGGAACATAACATTGGAAGACTGTAAAGGTAGGCATAATCTTTGAGATTATTGATCCTTCCTTCCAACTCTTACCAGTTGAGAGGCTGCAATATGACAGGCAGCATACCAATTGCTGAGAATACACAAAAGGAAGTAGATTGAATTCTAGGAAAGCAAAGTGAGAATACTATGCCCAGATTGAAACAATGGATATATGTGGAAAGAACTGAAAATGGGCAGGTGTTGTGTGTCATTAGGATTTGGTTCATGTTGACCTTTTCCCAGGGCCTAGCCTTAGTGCCCTTTATTTCCATGTACTCTCTTCCCTGGTGATCTCATTCTTTTTTATTATTATCATTTTTTTATTTCAGCATATTATGGGGGTACAAATGTTTAGGTTACATAAATTGCCCTTGTCCCCGCCCCTGAGTAAGAGTTTCAAGTGTGTCCATCCCCCAGACGGTGCTCACCACACCCATTATGTGTGTATATTCCCATCCCCTCCTCCGCACTCCCATCCGCCTGACGCCCGATGAACGTTATTCCTATATGTGCACTTAGGTGTTGATCAGTTAAAACCAATTTGATGTTGAGCACATGTGATGTTTATTTTTCCATTCTTGAGATATTTTACTTGGTAGAATGGGTTCCAGCTCTATCCAGGATAGTGAGCTATAAGAAAAAATGGTGATCTAACACCTCTTCTATTATCCTGGATAGAGCTGGAACCCATTCTACTAAGTGACCTCATTCTTTGTCTCATTTCAAAACACATGCTTATATTTATACTTTCCATATTTCTATTTCCTCCTTAAGCCTCTCACTGAATTTCAAAATCTCATACTCTCTATTTAATGCCTCTGCTTGAATATATCTCACCAGCATCTTAGATGCAACAAGTCCAAAACTGATCTCTTCAGGTATTCTTATCTTAAAACCTTGTCTTCCCTTAACGCCTGCTCTTCCCATCTTATTTCCAACCAAGAAAATGGTACCACATTTGATCCATGTAAAGAAGCTATAAAACTGAAAATCATTTATAATCTCCTCCTTTTTTTTTTTGCATTCCTATATTCAAACTTTTCTTCAGTCTGTTGATTCTTCTTCCAAAATACATTTTCAATCTTTCCACTTACCTCTACCATAGATGCCACTTCACGTATGCCCAGTGATCATTCTCGCTGCTCTTTCCCGCTGCAATGCCCACTTGCTCTTTTGTACCCTTCCACTTTCACTGCCTGTTATCCATGCTATGCGGGCAACCTAAATGATATTTCTAAAAAATCAATCTTTTTATACCAATCCCCAGCTGAACTTTTGTCAAAGAATAAATAAACATATTTGCACTTAAACTAAATTGCAAAATCCTTATGTGACCCAAGTAGCGTGTTTCTTGCCTACTTTTTCAATTATCCATTATCCAGTTCTCCTATGTGATTGAGCAATAGCAGCTGCCTTCCTCACCAATCTCTTTCTCCTTTCAATGGCTTCTGGTAATGCCTTTATCTAATATTCTCCTCCCTCATTCTCTGTGTGATTGGCTCCTTCTCATCTATAATATCTCAGCTTACACATCACCTGCTCCAGGAAGTCAGCCATGACTACTGTAGACAATAGGAACAATCTCCCCACTTGTTTCCTTCATAGCATTCATCACATGGTACATGCTTATTTCATTTTTTCCTTTTTGTCCCCTGTCCTCAGTAAATTTCAAACTCCATGAAGGCAGATAAATGTATCTAAAGTATACATTTCCCAGTGTATGTAACCTGCAGAGTCTCTGCCATGTGGTGGGTACAGAGCACACATTTGAGGAACTATTTGTTGACTTATTGAATTAATGCATATATGACTTCCATTAGTCTGGGAAGCTAGTATTTCTTTAAAAAATAAAGTCTTGGGATATTTCACTTAGTAGAATGGGTTCCAGCTCTACCCAGGATAGTCAGCTATAAGAAACAATGGTGATCTAATACCTCTCCTATTATCCTGGAGAGAGCTGGAACCCATTCTACTAAGTGATCTCACTCTTTGTCTTGTTTCAAAACACATGCTTATGTTTATACTTTCCGTATTTCTATCTCCTCCTTAAGCTTATTTCATGTTTGTATTGTAATTTTCTGTGGGTGTTCCAGGTCAGAAAATTCTCCTACAAGATGTTCCATCAGCAGTGATTCAGTCTCTTCTGTCCTGTGTCTCCCCCACCTCTAGAACCCCAGAGTCCTCTCCAACCAGCCTGAAGATGAAGAAGAAACAGAAGGTCGATGTGGGATGTCATTATAGAGCAGACCTGGAAACGCATTCCTACTACCCCATTCCTCTGGACATACCTGGTACACAGCCAGTCACATGGCCCTACCCAAGTGCAGGGGAGATGGGTTAAAGGTATTTGAGCTCTGTGCCCAGAAGGTGAAAGAAAGCATTAGGTGAACAACCTGCTCATCTTTGACATAAAATCTTCATCTCAGGAGTGTGAAACCCTGTGTTACACCTTGATTTTTTTTTTTATGTAATTTCAAATCTATATTTAGTCAACATCATGGGAACTCATAGTGTGAAGTGAAACTATTAGTCAATCATTTGGAAATTTCTTCTAAATATTTTCAAACACTAATTTTATTTAAAAATGTGTGTGGGGTAGAGGAGGGATCATCCAGGTATCAAAACCCCTAGATAGAAGATAAGTACTTTACTTTCTATTTATACTTTTAAGTTTTGCTCTACAAACCACATAGTAAGTGAGGAAAATTCCACATTTCCCAAATTTTATCTGAGTAAATTACTGACTCTCTGTTGTGCGAGTTGCTAAATGCAAAGTTCTCCCATGTGCAAATGTTTCTAATAATAATTTGAGATAACATCCCATCTCAAATCTTGACATCTGAGGGAACAGTGGACAAGTGATTCTTTTAAATTTTTTGGCAAGGACAAGGATTCTGAAAACTATAATTATAATCAAGACTCCCCCTTAACAAAATCCAAAGGCAGTGAGAGTAAGGAAAAGACACCAGGGAAGGGAAGCTAATGAAAGAACCCACACACAAAGCTCGGAGAATGTCTTCAGCAAAAGAAATATATGGGTAGCAGATTAAGGAGTGCTCGAAAAGAAAAAAAAAAAAGGTAATAGAATTAATGCTATGCTGGGACAGATGTTTTTGCTATTAAGAGAATTAGAGAAGATGTACTCACCCTTGAAATGTCATTTTTGAGGAGAAGGACGCCTGGGGAGCTGCAGCCTCTATGCTCTTGGATTTTGACACACGAGTAAGCATGTGAATGAAGAATCAGTCAGGGATGAGAGAGACATGGTGCACCACTTGGTTCTTCAAGGTCCTTTACTGTTTCAGAATGTTCTGGAATATGGTCAACATAATGGCAGGAACAGAGTTCTGACCTCATAAATATGGAAAAATAAAAAGATTGATATCCTCAAAAATATACATGTGGTGAAATCATAAAGAAGTGTTCTGTTATCACCTGGAATGGTGTTCAGTCTACCACTGAAAGGGCTGCAGCCCTTTCCAACCCTTAAAACAGCATAAAATCCCCCGATAGAAGGAGTCAAGGAGCAAAGGGCAAGGAATCCTAAAAGAAGGAACCAATGTTATTTGGTGGTGTACTGCTTGTTATTTCTTAAAGGCAGTAAAATTTTCCCTTTAAAAATAAAAATATCACTTCTATAAAACTGTCTTGGTAACTCTAATATAGTGTTTGTGACCTAATGGAGCCCAAAGTACAACTGTAAAAGGTTAATTCTTCACAGACATTGTGGGATTTCATAACTACTTTGGGCTGTGACTCAGCTCCTTTGGTACAAATAGCCCATTACACAATTTCTCTGAGAGCTAAATTATAGTAATGCAATTTTTGAACTCAGAAAATATTTTGTGGCAGAAATTAACCCAAGGGCTTTAAATTGTATCATTTTTTGATGGATCACTAATATTTCTATTTTCTTGATTTCCTATTGGAATTTGAAAATAGTTACTTTTGTTCTTTCACATGCTCTTTTTTTAGCCACTTTCCCCAGAGTGACTTCCTTTGCAATAAAGTTATCAGGTAAAACCCTTTAAAAATTCATTGATGGAAGCTACGGGACTCCTGGGTGTTTGGAACAGATATACAACAGTAATGTTGAAGAGAAAAAACTAGAGGGAGAATGAATTGTTCTTTGTGTGCAGGATACAGAGGACAATGCCATAGTTTGTCTCTGCTGGTCATGAGACTAACCGTGAATAGAATAATAGTAACTACAGACCCAAAAGAAAGATTTGGATACTCACGAATGCAGGATTTCTCATGCTATTATCTGTGGTCAGACTAAAAATAGTAGAAAAACAAATCAAGGTTGCAAATGACTTGAATTCATTTAGATATTATCTAAATATAGATCTATATACAGCACAAAATTAAAGCAAACCAGTCTATATTTCCACATATTGATATACATGCTGTAGCAGCTGCTGTTAATCACCAACCAATATCCTTTCATCAAATATCAACCCATATCTTCTGATAGTGTCCTAGTGTAACCACCTGGAACTTTCTACCCGTGGGCTTTCTCGTAAGTGTGGAAGTGCTGGGGAGTAAAACACCTGGGGCAGTCTTCAGCCAGTCCTGGCAAGGTGGGATGATTTTGAGGCATCTTTTGCACTGTGTCCCATAGGTATCAACAGGTACCTTGTTTAGAAGGTGCTTGTTTACAGCACCTTCTTATTAAGACAACACCTGTATTGTCTTTCTCTACCTGGCCACTTCCTCACTCCCCTTTCTCTGTTTCCAGATCATCTTTCAAATAAATCACTTGCCTCAAATCCTTGTCTCAGGAATTGATTTTGAGAACTCAGTCAAAGCCAGTAAAAACAAGCTTAAGAATCCTCCCCCTTCACCCTCTGTCTGTTTCCATTGCTCTCTCTTCTAGGTATCTTTAGAATGGCCAAAGTTTTAAATTTTAGTATATCTTGAGGCATATTATCCCAGCTTACGCCTGTCTTATTCCATCACTTTAACTCTCAACAATTTTATAAAAAAGACAGTTACTTGACATTTAATAATTCTTTGGAGCCCAGATCCATAAAATCTAAAGCATTTGTCTATTGCCACCGGGAAAAGGATTGGCAGATTTAGAAAATATAAATATGGGATGCTCAATTAAATCTTAACTTCAGATTACTTTTTTTGTATTATTATTTCCCATTCAATATTTGGGAATTTTTTTTAGTTAAAAATGCTGTTTATTTGGAATTCAAATGTTATTAGATGTTCTGTATTTTATCTGATAACCCTAACTAGTATGAAGCATGCCCATCTCCCAGACAGTGTGCTCTGCACTCATTAGTTGTGAATTTACACATCCCTCCCACCCCCTCCCACTGGCCCAGCACCCAGTGAATATTACTTCCATGTATACACATAAGTGTTGATCAGTTAGTAGCAATTTGATGGTGAGTACGTGCAGTGCTTCTCCTTCCATTCTTGTGATACTTCACTTTGAAGAATGGGCTCTAGCTCCATCCAGGATAATACAAGAGGTGCTAGTTCACCATTGGTTTTTTGTTTTTTTTTCCAGCAGAGTAGTATTCCATGGTATACATATACCACATTTTATTAATCCACTTATGTATTGACGGGCACTTCGGTTGTCTCCACATCTTTGCAATTGTGAATTGTGCTGCTATAAACATTCGGGTGAAGATGTCTTTATTATAGAATGACTTTTTTTCCTTTGGGTAGATGCCCAGTAGTGAGATTCCTGGATCAAGTGGAAGTTCTATTTTTAGTTATTTGTGGTATCTTCATATTATTTTCCATAGAGGTTGTACTAGTTTCCAGTCCCACCAGCAGTGTATGAGTGTTCCTATCTCTCCGCATCCATGCCAACATTTGTTGTTTTAGGACTTTTTGATAAAAGCCATTCTCACTGGAGTTAAGTGATATCTCATTGTGGTTTTGGTTTGCATTGCCCTGATTTTTAGAGATGTCGAGCAATTTTATTGGCCATTTTTCTGTCTTCTTTTGCAAAGTTTCTGTTCATGTCCTTTGTCCACTTTCGAATGGGATTGTTTGATTTTTTTCTTGTTCATTTTCCTAAGTTCTGTATAGATTCTAGTTAACAGCCCATTATCAGATGTGTAGCTTGCAAATATTTTCTCCCATTTTGTAGGTTGTCTATTCACTCTTCTGATAGTTTCCTTGGCTGTACAGAAGCTTTTTAATTTGATCAGGTCCTGTTAATTTATTTTTGTTGCTGCTGTGATTGCTTCGGGGGTCTTCTTCGTAAGTTTCCAATATTTATAAGACAATCTATTTGCCACCATGCGCCCTTTAACATAGAATAAAAGGAAGAAGAATATTAATTCAGTTGCTCAATTTAGTGATTTTTTAAAATGCATAGAATCTTTGAAAGTTTAGTGCTTATTCCACTATGTTAGACTACCAGTAATATGATAAAAATGCAAGCACATATATGTTGCATTTATTCCAAACATGCACTCTTGTGTATCATGATATCTCGAACCCCTTTTAACATGCAACAGTCAGCACTACATCCCAGGATGATGTGAAGATACAGATTTATGGTCCTTGCCTTCAAGCATGAACATAATCGGGAAGGGAAACACATGTGCATTAAATGTGCAGTCTCTTATACAAGTATTATCGAAGGAAATGCAAGATCACATATAAAATGTTTGTGACCCTAAAGGTCCGAAGAAATGTGACATTCGCTGTGGTCTGCAAGATTCAGAGAAGCTTCTTAGTGGAGGTGAAACTCAAGCTTGTCATCAGAGGATGAAGTCGAATTAATTATTAATAGACCACTTTGTCAGGTCTCAAACTAAACAGAATGGTAGGTAAGATTATGTTGAGGCCAGTGAGGAGAGTAAGCACACTGGCCGCCACATACAGTAAAAAATTGTGTGCATGGGTTTGTATATAATAATATATATAAATTCTGTGCAATATGTATATGCACATATGTGTATATATATCCATTATATAATAAAATATGCACAAAACATATAATAGATATATATATATACTGACATAACATTCTCTTATATTTCTATCTATATCCATATATACATAGATGTAGATAGATATATAATAAGAAAGTATTATTCATCCTGATGCAATCAAGAGAAATGAAATTGCTGGAGAAAAGGAAAGCATTTTAGAGAGAAATATTAGCTGCCCTCCTGTAACTTCTTATATTGGGAAGACTGTGTGCCACAATACATATGAAATTCTATCTGCTTCTTGAATAAATGGTAATTTTTTACTTGTTAGTATTTTCTATAATTCTACAATGAAAATTACCAATGAAATAAGTAGGAAAATAAGTTTTTATAAGAAATATATTGAATAATGTTGCACAGCGTACAAAGAATTTCAGTGCATATTTGTTTATTTAGTACATACAGCATTCCCACCATTTGTTCAAGGGTAGATTCAGTGTCGATTATGTTTTTGACCTACTATACCACAAACCTAGTAGGCATCAGACTAAAAGGGCAACTAGATAATGACTAGAGAATCAATTCTGCCAGCGAAGCCGTCAGGGTGGAGTGGGGTGGGTTTTCCTCTCTAGGTGACTCTACAGCTGCCCTTGCTGTGACAATCTGATGACTTTCTTTCTCTTCAAGTGCAGAGCGTAGAGGGGACATGCAGGATCAGATAGGAGAAAATGGATTTTGACAAGGCATTTTCAGGTTTTCAAAAGGCAGGTCTTCATTCTGGCCTGATGTTTCATCAGGATTTGTAATCTCCCCATTATGGGAAAATCAAAAAGGGGTCATTCGGAGAGCCTTTATCGTCTTCTTCTGTGGAGTGCTTATGAAACATTTATGAGTTTTCTGACAATATCAAACCAAGCTTTCTTTTCTGTTCTTCCTTCCTAAGTTATGGCCTTCAGAGGTACCTGGCTCATTCCAGTTTATAGCGAATATGAGCTATACAGTCTCTTGAGATTAACTCATTAATGGTGATGGCTTGTTTTTCCGCAAATCTCTCCATCTCGACTACTCCCAACATTCTGAAATAACTAATGCTGAATGCAACAGCTTAACTTTTGATGTTAAATGTCCTATGGTGATTGTTTATTTTGCAATTAACCCTAAACATGAGTTAACATACAAAAAGTGGAATATAAACCAGGTTCTAAGTTAAATTCTCCCCCTCTTACTACTTGCATTTTCTGGGCCAGGATTGAACCTTTTTTAGCCTCAATTTTTTCATCTTTGTGCTTAAGGTGAAATCAAAGCTCACAGTTGTATGCTACAATATGGAAAGGAAATGTTTGCCAGTATTTTATTAATACTTGAGAGCTACTTAAATATGAAAGATCATTATCAACATCAGTCACAATTTTCCAAGCATTTATTATTTATCACACACCAAACCTCTCATATCTACAATGCTACTGTTACAAAGATGAATTTGGTTACATACACTTAAAATGTCACAAAGGAAATACAGGACATTTCACAAAGGAAATACAGGAAACATTTTAAATATTAAAATAAGTCAGAGGTATAAATGTCAGTAGAAAATTGTCAACAAACTAGCATAACAGGGAAGGAAAATAATTTAAAAATTAATTGAGCATCTACTATATATTAGAAAATTAAAATATCGTTTCATATAATCATTGAGACCAGTAGACCACATTATTTTTATTCTATCAATGGGAAGAAAACACAACTGATGTTTAGGAAAATTAAACAATCTGCCAAAGGTATTGGAACAGAATTTATAAGTTATATCCAACTCCAAACCTATTATTTTCCCACAACACTGTAGTTCTTGTAGTTGTGTTTATCTCTTTTATGTAATCTGACATCATAAAAGTCTCCCTTTCACTCTCTCTCTCCCCCACACACAATATACATGTATAAAATATTATATAATGTATTACATTAGTGGAGGCTCTGTATACACACATACCCATATAGCCTCTATTAATTAACATGAATAAGATATAAATAAAAGATCTGACTAGAGAATTATAATATAAAAACTGAAAACAAGAGTGCTCAATTGAGTTTGAATTTGGCTTTAAAATAAATCAAATAGACGCTTAACATATTAAAATGTTTTCTTCCAAAATTCACTTACATTTAACTACAAAGCACTTTCTATTTTGCATTATAATTTCATGTGTTTTTGTGTGTGTCCATGTGTGTGTTTTAATAGTTCCACATTTATATTAAAATTTTGGATTCCTGAGAAAGAAAAATGACGGAAAGTTTTATTCTTTCCGTTTCCTTGAGAAGAGAGATACATAAAATTGAAGGTACTGAAGTTCTGAACAATATATTAAGTTGTTACTGTTAACAATCATGAAGACAATGTAAACACCATAAGGAAACATAGAAATTTAAAAGCGCTAACTTTTGAAATAGGAAGGGAATCTTAAGGCTACCCTGTTGTAGCAGATTATTTTTTCCAAAAAATCCTCTGCAATAAGTCCCTCTTCACATGTCCTTTCACAAACTTATTATTACACATTCACAGATGAAGTCTATGTCCTCTTCCTTTAAACCTGGGTGGACACTTGTGACTGGCTTGGCCAGACAGTATGGCAGAATGGACCCTATGGGACATCCAAGACTAGGTCAAAACATGCCATACACCTCTCTCTCATCATTTTGGAGAGGTGACTGTCCTTTTGAAACCTGTACACCGTGCTGTAAGAAATTTTGCGTAAGAGTTTAGAGGGGCCCACATGGAGAGGAAACAATACCCCAGACCCCATTCTCAGCAGAGCTCCTAGGCAACAGCCAGCACCCACTTGCCCAGGCTTGTGTGTGCACCATCTGGAAAGCAGATCCTTCACCCTCCAGTAGAGTGCCACAGCTGAGGCTTTGTGGAGCTGAGACTGGTTTTTGCCATCATACCCCACATAAACTGCAGATTTGTAGGCAGACTAAATAGTCTTTGGTGCTTTAAGCCATTGAATTTTGTGGTGATTGGTTACATACCAATAGGTAACTGATTCACTTCCTAAGAGAAGTGCTTTCCAGATACTCCATGGATAAGTATAGCATGATCAATTTTGTTTTATTCACTATAAGTTGGTTACATTAATAGTACTTCATAAACTAATATTTTCAAGGCAGGGAGGTTTAGGTGAATTCTTATTTCCCTGAGTTCTAATACTGTACATTAAACATTGTGTTCAACAAGTGTGTTCAAAATTGATGTATGTCCACACTTGCCAAATTATGTACTGAGAAATATGACTGCAGAAAAAGATGATCAGTTCTAAAGGAAACAAGGGTTCAGTTGTAACAGATTTAGAAAAGATATGGGGCATGAAAACATATTTTCTAAAGATAATCTATGAGAAATCTTACAGGCGCAGGACTTTTTTTTAGTTAAAATTTAATTTGTTTAATATTGAATCAAATATTTTATTTCTCTCACATGATTTTTAAAGTTTTATTAGGTCATAGTTGATTCACAATGAACAGCACATTTTTAAATTATGCAATTTGACAAGTTTTATCATATGCAAGCACCTATAAGGCCATCACCACACTCAGAATAATGAACGTATCTGTCACCCTGAAAGCTTTCTCCTATGTGGTCCTATATAATCATGCCGTTTTGCAATTCCTCCCTCCCACCATTTGGCAGTGCAACAACTGCTCTGCTCTGTCACTGTTTTAAAACCTGAAACCAGCTGACATCGTGGGCCTCCGTGAATGATGCACTGAGAAGGACATAGCATTATCTATCTTGTAGTCTTGCCAAAAACACTTAACTGAATATAATCATAAGGAAACATTCAGAAAAAATATAGATTGTGGATAATTGTACAAGATAGCTGACTTGGACTCCTCAAAACTAGTAATATTATGAAAGACCAAAAAAAAAAAAAATGAGTACTCTGTTTTAGATTAAAGTCATGTGGCAACTAATTACCATACATGATAATTGGTTGAATTTTGGATTAAAAATCTATAAATGGAAGTTTGGAAAAATCATGTACACTGGAATAAGAATTATCTTTTAGGTAGTATTATTGCTTTAATGTAAAATGTCTTATATATATGAATGATTATATAGGAGAATATTCTTGCTTCTCAGAGATGCATGCTAAAATAATTCAGGATAAATGTCATAATGTCAGAAACTTCCTTTTCAAATCAAGAGGCAAATGAGCAAAAACATTAAAATTGAATGATATAGGACTAGACATAGTGGCTCATGCCTACAGTCCTAGCACTCTGGGAGGCCAAGGGGAGAAATGGCTCGAACTCAGGAGTTTGAGGCCAGCCTGAGCAAGAGTGAGACCTTATCTCTACTAAAAATAGAAAAATTAGCTGGGCACACTGACGCATTCCCATAGTACAAGCTACTTGGGAGGCTGAGGCAAGAGGATTGCTTAAGCCCAGGAGTTTGAGGCTGCAGTGAGCTATGATGATGCCACCGCACTCTAGCCAGGGCAACAGAGCAAGACCCTGTCACACACATACACATACATACAGATAAAAAAAATTAAATTAAATGATGTAGATAAATTTTTGTTGGATATTATTTCTCTGTTGTATTATTTAATTTTCTGTAGGTTGAAACATTTTAAAATAAAAACTTTTTATTTAAAGAGTTGTTATTTATTAGTAGTTTTAGTTGAAAGCAACTGAAACCTATTCTGGCTAACTAAAGTATAAAATGATCTATTAAAATTATTGGGTAGCTCATAGAAGTTCTGGGAAGGCCAGAGAGTTAGGTGTGGAGCTACACCTCCAGAAACAATGTCAGGGAGTTCATCCCATGCAGACAACATCACTGCTTTTCTTGGGCATAGACAGGGCCACTGACACCGTGATGCCAGGCCAGGGACAGAGCAACCCAATCCACCACACCAGTTACCATGGAAAGAAACCACCTTTACTAACAGGAAATGATTCTGCAGTTCCCAGGTTCTGAGTCAGAGTCCAGCTCAGGTGCAGATGAAATGCCAGCCCATATCGTAAGTTCCTAGGAGAACAAGAGAGCAAAAATCTGACTCTTGTATAGTTAGAGTTGGTCTCTTCCTTGTGCTAAAGCTCATGGGGTATGGAATTCAATCTAAGAAGAAAGGTGGTTGGTATGTTGAACAGATGTGAAATGACAAAGACCTAAAAAACAAACATTCACCACTAACTTCAGTGTGACACTCAGATAACTTAAAGAGTAAAGAGATAAAAGGCCCCATGATGTAACTATATACGGTACAACACAGCTAAGACAGGAGGCAAAATACAAACTGGTATCTGAAAACTTTGCAGTGAATTGAGATTGGTCTGTGTGCTTTAAGAATGCATGTTGAATACGGATCTCAAGAACCAAATAAATGTACAATAAGCTATTCTACTTGGATTAGTGTTGGGGTTGAGGAAGTCAATCTCCAGATTTCGGCTGTCTTTACTCTTGGTAGACAAGATGGATGTATTAGAGCCAGGTGGATCTTCCTGAGTGTGTTTTATAGCCCCTTTGCACATACTGCCCTTTCTTCATTAGACTAAACTCCCTTTCCTCTATGCATCCAAGTAGCCTTCAGCACCTCCTCTTGTACCTGTCAGTTCCATGAGTTCAGAGGTCATGTCTGCTTAAGGGTCCACATTCACACAAAGCCTTATAAGCACCAGCAGCTGGTATGGCTAAAGGAAGCCTTTTCCTCACCTGAAACAGGTCTGCTAGGGGAAGCTGGATCCCTGACTCCTGCGGCAAGACCTGGCTTCTCCCTCCAGGCTTTCTCCTTTTATAGCTGTGTACATACATCCTCTAATGCTGGTCTGTTAGATACGTTTTCCTCCATAATTATAAGCTTTATTAAAAAGTAGGGTATGTGTTTTTTTTTCTTTTCATCCCATGTTCCTATTGCATGTAAGGCATGCAATAAATGTTGGTTGACTAAAAAACAAACACATGCAAAAAAAAGTTTTTTTAAGTAATATTTTCCTATTCCTATTCAAAGTATAAAATAAATATAAGATTTCATACAAAATCTTAGAGTTTATATAGTTCTAAGAGATTTTTACTCTCACAAAATCAACTCAGAAAACTTTTGTCTCCAGCCTGTTATGTACAAGGTTGCTGCTGTATGTTGTATTTGCCATAATTTATGTTTGAAAAACAATAAGCACTTGCCTTTCAAGGACACAAAACTTGTCCTTGAAACTTATTGCAGAAAACATATGTCAAATAATATATTTAAACTTAATTCTTAATTAATGTCAGAACCTGTTTTAATACACACTACCATATATTCACTTAACCTTCACAACACCAATATTATTTTCATATGTCAATTTACTGATGAGAAAAATGCACAACTAATAATCTAAGGATTCTAATATTATAACCCAAGCATTCTTGCATGAAACTGGAACAGAAAAAGGACATTAGGGAAGACTTCAGAAATCTGAGCAAAATATAATATTTAGTTAATAATAATGTATTGATATTGGTTCATTAGTTGCAACAAATGTACCATGTGAGATGTTTACCATAGGGTATGGGGGAACCCTCCATGCTATCTTTGCAACTTTTCTGCAAATATAAAACTCACCTTAAATAAAAAAGTTTGCTTAAGTAAAAATGAGGGAAAGCAGTGAAAATAATTTTTGTGACATAATTTATGGAGTAAACAGTACTTAAGCCTGCAATTTATGTGTATATGAATGCATAGAAAAAAGCCTAGAGGTATACATACCTAAGTGTTCGACAGTGCTTAATCTAAGGAAGGAATCATATGTATTGCTACAGTGTCTAAATATCTTACAAAGATGATGTATTCTTAAATGTGAAATTTATTTTTAGCCAAGGAAAGTAAAATAATAAGGAAATTTTAAAAATTGGTTACATTTAAAATGTACAGAATAGGATAAAAGAAAAACATTTCAGACAATGAGAACATTGTATGCAAAAGATCAAAGCTTGTGATATGACTTACCTAAGTTCTGGAAAATACGTTGATATGAAAGTTGTCTATGTTTGTGTCTACAAATTACCCATGTTCTATTAATATTAAAGTATTCCTGCCTCACTTTCACCCACATCAACTTTTACCATAGATTCAGGTTGCCTCATAGGAGATCTACTTAAATGGAGAAGGCCCCAGCTCTGCTGAAATACTGTGGTAGGGTGGTGGGCAGGGTTGTGGATGGAATCAAGAAGCATTTGTCATCTGGGCCAATGGCAAGCAGTCTCGGATATGGAGCAAATTGGAAAAGCCCCTTCCAACAGGTGCCTTTTTCTGAGTCTTCAATTCTATCTGAGATGTTGTCGCTGTAAAAACTGGCATTTGAGCAATAACAAGACTTTGCAATTCTCTCTTTGGGATTGGAGATTCATGAATTATGCATGCCTATGCAGATTTTTCACCTGTGACAGGTGTAGTATGGGCAATTTCCCTAATATATTAAGAAAACCAGCCATGTTACCAGCAACAGATGTAAATGAAATATTCCCATCAGTTGAGTCGGTTTATTCAACTATTTCACATCAGCATGTGGTGGGAGAATGCCATGCATGAGTTATTGATGGAAATCCTACAAATAGCAGCTCCTGATGACAGGTTTCTCAGTTAAAAGATGGATAGGTTGTTGCTTGTTTACTGCTTCAGTTATGTATTGTTTTCTGCTGAACCGCACCACCTGAATCGTGGCACATCCCACCTGAAAAACCAGCTGGTAAGCTCTGCAGTGCATTTCCCTGAGAGACCGGACAGATGTCAAAATAGGGAGGAAAAATTATCTGGTAACCAATACCCTCTCTGAATGCAAGGATAGCAAGGTGTTACAGCTTCACATGCTTTGGCTCTCAGGCATCTGCATAAGCTGATTCCTCCTGCTGAGGCTCTGCATTCCCTGAAATCCCTTTGATCTGGCAAAGCCCTGAGTAACTTTTATTTAGGGAAATTGGATATTGCTTTTGATCCCCTATGTGAACCATACATGCTAAAGATTAAGAAAATATTTTCACAGTCGGAGAAGTCTGGACTGGGAGACTAGAGATCCCAGTTATTGCCATGCCTCTGGAAGTGAACAGCCACATGCTACCCTAGGGAAGTCACTCAGCTTTCCTTGGTCCTGTTTGCCTTATCTACATGTAAAGTAATAGGACTTAATAATGTCTAACCTATATCCCAATGATACAATGCCCTGAGCCTCTCCTTTGACTACCCACTGGAAATGTTGACTTCCAAAACTGTAAAGAAAATTGAAATATACTCTATTTAAATGTTGTTCGCTATTGTGTATTTCAAATGGAAGTACTCCGAAGTCCACAGGGGTAAACATTATGCTTCTCCCTGTAGTCTATACTGTTTCCCTTTTCTCAGGATGGTCCCCTTATTGTCCCATGTGTCATCTCGGACACAGCACCGCAAAACCTAAAGAAGCAGCCAGCGTCCTCATCATTTTCCACAAATAATCCACAGACAGACAACAAAAACTACATCATGTGATGCAATGTAGCATCTTCGCACCCATTCTCTCCACTCCAGTGTCTTTAGTCTACTTCAGTGTACGTTTCCTTCATGTCTGTTGGTCCAAACCCAAGGATGCACTGCACAGCATGATCAGTCCCTTGTACCTCTTCCATTCTCTCTCAGCAGTAGAGAAGCACCCTGCCTTCCTGGCCTCTCTGTGTTACTTGGTTATCCAAAATAACAACAACAGCAACACAACAACAAAGATCTTCCAACTCAGTTTAGTAGGAATAACTAGATAAGGATGGCTGGTTGCTTCCTCTGCTTATATTAAAAAGTAAAGTGAATTTTTCAAAAAAAATCACAACAAGAAAAGTATTGGAGTGTGCTTTCAGGTATTCAGGGTAGAGAAAAAAGAACTTACTTTTACTTAAATGAAAATGAAGGCAAAATGTATAAGATGATGATATTTGTGATGAGCTTTTAAGGAAAAACCAGAGTAAGGTTAGCAGAAATTTCCAACTAGTTTGTGCAGTTCTTAAGGGCAGGAAACATTCTTTTGTTTCATTCTGTTTTGTTTTTGTTTGTCTGTTTTAATTGTGTTTTGAATGCCATAGACAGTTTCTGAAACAAAGTTGAAAGTGAGTAGACACAAAAACGTGTTTGTTTAATGAATGAGTGAAGGGCTTTGCCCCAGATCTATAGTTTATTTTTCCCCAAAAACATTTCACGGATCATCAAATCCCCCATAAGACTCAGGGAGGAAAAGAGGGCAGATACTCCTTTTTCATAGCTAAGAAAGCTAAAATTTGGAGGGATGGAGTGGCTTGTTTGGTATCATGAAACTGACATTTGACAGAGCCTCATCTCATTGTTTCCACCTAAGATTCCACCCTTCTGCATAACAATCCTGTCTTTCAAGTCTCAGAAAGAGCACATCTGAGGTCCATCTGCTGTGAGAGTCACAGAGAAGCTTAAGAAGCTACTGGTTGCAGTTTTAGGGAAACTGAAACATATACTAATGTGGTTGTGGGATTTCAAAGAGAGAATTAATATACTGGATTGTGTAACTTTGTTATTGACCGTGCAGAAGCTGGTATTTAATAGACTATACGCTAGCCATGTTGCCTGTTATAACTTACAGTTCTTCTTTTGTTAATATTTATTTCAAATGATTAAGGGAGTACAAGCATTTTTATGACATGGGTGAATTGTGTAATGCTAAAGTCAGGGCTTTCAGTGTGCCCATCACCAGAGTAACGCACGTTGTATCCAATAGGCAAGTTTTTTTCTGTCTCCTCCCTTCCACTGTCCCCCCTTCTTAGTTTCCAATGTTCTTTACACCACTAAATGAGTGAGGGTACCCATCGTTTAACTCCCATCTATAAGTGAGAATATGTGGTGTCTATTTTTCCATTCCTGAGATACTTCACTTAGGACAATGTTTTCCAGATATACCCAAGTTGCTGGAAAAGACATTGTTTCATTCAATTTTATGGCTGAGTAGTATTCTAGGGTGTGTGTGTGTGTGTGTGTGTGTGTGTGTGTGTGTGTGTATCTCACATTTTCTTTATCCATTCGTCAACTGATAGGCACTTAGGTTGATTCCATATCTTTGCAATTTTGAATTGTTCTGAGAACATACAGGTGCAAGTGTCTTTTTGATATAATCATTTCTTTTCCTTGAGGTAGACACCCAGTAGTGGGACGCTGGATGGGACAGTAGGTCTACTTTTAGTTTTGGGGGAATCTCCATACTGTTTTCCACAGAGGTTGTACTAATTTACAGCACCACAACAACGTATAAGCGTTTCTTTTTTTTACTGCAACCACACCGACATCTTTTGCTTTTTGATGTTTTAATAATGGTCATTTTGATAGGAGTAAGATGTTATTTCATTGTGGTTTTATTTTTCTTTTTTATTTCAAAATTTTATGGGAGTACAAATATTTAGGTTACATATGTTTCCCTTGTCCACCATGAGTCAGAATTTCAAGTGTGTCCATCCCCCAGATGGTGCACACTGCACCCATTAGGCTGCATTTCTCTGATGATTAGTGATGTTGAGCATTTGTTCATGTTTTTTAGACATTTGTCTATTATCTTTTCAGAAAACTCTGTTCATGTCTTTTTCCCACTTTCGAATAGTGTTATTTGTTTTTTCTTGCTGATTTGTTAGAGTTCTTTGTGCATTCTGGATATTAGTTCTTCATCAGATATATAGTTTGTGAATATTTCCTGCCATTCTGAAGGTTGTTTATTTACTCTGTTGATTATTTCCCTTGCTGTGCAGAAACTTTTCAATTTAATTAAGTCCCAATTTTTTTGTTGTTGCTGTATTTGTTATTGGGGTCTTAGTCATATCTTTGTCTGGACCTGCTATCTCTAGTAGAGATTTTCCTGTCATTTCTTCTAGAAATTTTATGGTTTCAGGTCTTATATTAAGTCATTAATCCATCTTGAGTTAATTTCTGTATATGGTAAGAGATAGGGATCCTTTTTTATTCTTCTGCATGTGACTATCAGTTTTTCTCAGTACTATTTATTAAATACAGCATCCTTTCCCCCATGTATGGTGGGGGTGGCTTCTTGTAGCTTGGGTTGCAGTGTCCATGGGGGTGATGTGGAGCTCTAGGGTTTTCTCCTTTGCCTCTTCCTCATGTGTAGACATACCCCAGGCACCCTCTGATCTTGCCAAATGGATTACCCCAGTTCCCTTTCCTCTCCTTCATTTTGGGTGTCTGTAGTCACTTCTCTGATGATTCACAATGCTTTCTCTGAAACAGTCCATCTGTAAGTGAACATCCATTTACAACTTTCAATCTTCTTCCCAAGAGTTGTGTGTGTGAACTACTTCTACTCCACCATTTCAACTCCTTCAAATTTCAGTTTTTCTAAATTATCCTGTGACATCTGACCCCCTGGCATGGCTCCCTACCAATCCTTTGTTCTGGTCAGGAACAGAATCTTTCCTATGACCAGCTCCTCACTTTTGATATAAAAATGAGAGAGAAATGGCATTTGATGAGAGGTGGAGTACAGAGAAGGTGAGTTTACAGTTTATTCTCAGTTGAGATAAAAAACAAAACACATATATACCATTTGTTAACTATCAGCTACTCTTGCAAATGCTTAATGAATATTAACTCAATTAATCTTCTTAATTCATAAGAGAATAAAATAATCCCCATTTTTCTCACGTGGGATCTGAAAAACAGAGGGCAGTGATTTGTCCAAAGTTCTTTGGCTAACAAGTGGCAAAGCCAGGTATTTTCCCAGATCAGATAGAGATGACTCCAAAACAAACAAACCAATCAAAAACCCCAAAGCTTTGGACTGTATCCTACTTTTCTGAAATCACATAAAATAAATAGACTATGACAGGGTATTTTGCTGGACTCTGCCTTATTTGGTGAGAGAGCTACCTTAGGTGGAGCTGAATCTCTTTCACCTGTGTTTTGGATGATGGGAAAAGGGTGAGCCCATAGGCATGTGTGTTTTCACTTGGCATCTCTCATGTATGGTGGGTTGCACTGCCTTGAGTAAGCTGTCTTACATTCCCTGGATAGAACATACCCTGCCCTTGATAAAACATTCCTGCACAGAGAGGCAGCATAATAGCTAAGATGCCCCCTGGGTTCCACTCCCAGTTCTCTTCCTAGGGCTGTGATTTTTGCAAATCAATTTACTTCCCTGCAACTCAGCTTCCTTGTCTTCAAATGATGGTGCTAATGTGCCACTTTTGGATCATTGGGAAGGTTAAATCAGCTATAAAAAGAAAAAAAAAACTATATATATATATGTGTGTGTGTGTATATATTACACACACACACACACACACACACATTCCTAAAACTGTGTCTGGGACATAGTGTATGCTGTAATAAGTACTAGCTATTGTCATTGCCTGTACTCTGCTTAAATATAGAAGAACTGTTTCTGAATATAAGTCATAATAGAATATATAAAAATGGGTTTTCATTTTTTATGAAAATCATGAAAATTTAGAGTCAAATTATTTGGTTTTGTAATTATACTTTCCAGTTTATTATAGGTAAGAACCTGGATAAGTTACTCAAACTTTCTGAATCCTCATTTTCCTCATTCCAAAATATGAATAATAATATGTATCCTTACGGTTTCTATAAGAAAATAACTTTTCTAGCACAGAGTATGTCGTCAAGGAAACTGAGATCCTTTTATTTATTTCTTAGGCAGAATCAGAGGCAGGACACCCACTCCACTCTTCTGTAGGTCTCTGGATTATAAAGGGCCTGTAATGATCCTATCTATACTCATGGTACTGATAGGAACATTCAGTTAAGAAACAGGTAGAGGATTTGAAAAACAGCTACCCCATAAAATCTATTAAGCTATACTTGACTAGATATTAGTAACTGCTGATTTCTCTAAAGGACTATAAAAAAGCTTACAATATATGGACTTTTAATCATCAAAAACAATACAAGCCATCACATTCACATTCACATAATCCCTCACCTGAGTAAATTCCAGCAAATCATGCGCCAGCTTAGGGGTTGACTTACCATGCCGCCATTCTCCTTTCAAGCTTGGACTTTGTTACATAAATGCCATTACTTCTGCTTTGGTCCCTCCTGAGTTAACTGTCTTGAGACATTGCATAAATTGTACTTCATTCCTTTTTCCCACATAAGATCAGCATCAACCATCATGGGCAAATTACTCTGGAGCCAGAAGGATCTTTTTAAAATATAAATCTCACCACATCATTACCTTGCTTATGACTTCTCTCTGCCTTTACAATAAAGTTAGAAAAATACCCTAAGAGGTGTGTACATTGCTGAAGGATCTGGCCCCTGGGTCCCCTGCTTTTAAATTACTGAGTTTTAGTTCCTCTACTTCCCTTCACTCCCTGCCTACCCCCGCCACATACGCTCACGCACACACGCATACTAACACACCTACATATGTGTGCACACACTTATATTCATCCTCCAGGTCAACATGTAATGTTCTTTGGTTCCTTGGTCAGGGAGACCTTAATCTGATGATTCAGACTTGGTATTAGGTTCCCCTTATGACACATTCCACCCCCTGAAAACCCAATTTTCTTTTATTTTTCTTTTTTCTTCTTGAAACTTAGCTCACTGTCTTTGGATCCCTATTCAGACCATAAATTCCACGAGGTTGAGAACAAATGTTCTTGTTCCCTACAATAGTCTCTGAATATACTTTAGAGTTCAGCACTTAGCATGTGCTTATCAAATATTTGTTGAATTATATTCAAATATGCGTATATGTCTTAGCCCTTAATAATGCTCTAACATTATTATTATTGATTGGTAATTTTAATATTACACTTTCTTTTGTAACTCTGTGGAACATTATAATACTGGATTCTGAGAGAGAAATTTTCTTTTGATTTTACCCAAGATTCTTGTATTTGAAGACCCTTCTAAAGTACTTTAATCTTCACCTTTGTGAATTAATGTACCATTTTCCTATACACATGGATGCATTTTTTGTTCTTTTCTGGTCTCACTTCTTTTAATAATCCTATTTAATACTTTTCATAAGGAAAATTTAACCTCATTGAATTTCTATTAAGGCTTTTTGTTGTGGTTGTTTTTCAATATTTTTTGCATGTATTATACAGATATCCACCTGCAGTTCTGAAATAATTTCCATAAAAAAAAAAAATCAAAAATTCTGCTAAGACAAAAGGGAAAGGATACCAAATAACCAACGTTATACTTTTAAAAAGATTATTTTTATTTAACATATTTTTAAAACATTACATTAACCATCACTAATATTATATCAAAATAACCAGACTTCCTATATGGCTTAGTTTGTTTCCAGCTAAATGCTACAATTAAAATTGACTCAGTCGCCACTGAGTGTTCATGTGGCAGGTCATCTGGCTCCCTCCCAAGCATGAATAATTGTTGGTGAGCACTGGCCACCCGTTCGGCCTCCTCCTTCTCTCTGACAATGTCAGAACCACAAGCCCCATGTCAAGGATACACCCTAGTCGTCCCGGTCAAGGACATATCCTAGTTAATCCTCCTTTTTCCCTTTTTCATAAATTTGGGCTTGGTTAGAGGAAATAAAATATCTTCTGGAAGATGAAAATTAATTATCGAAGACTTTTTATAGCTTTCCATTTTCTTTCTTCTTCTGTAAAAATAGTGTTGAAGAATAATCCCCGTAAGTTCTTTTTTTTTTTGAGTGTAGTACCTGTTGTCTTGTGTGGGAGAGGCTTTGGCAGCATCTTCTGGCATAGGGGAAATGCTGGCTCTTATTAGGGATAGGTTGGCCACTTTTTTTTTTTTCCTGAAAATAAAGCTTGTTTTCCCATAAGTTCTTAGTAGGAAGGATCCTTGTTATAAAAGACAGATTAAGCACTCCGGGAGGCCGAGGTGGGAGGATCATTTGAGCTCAGGAGTTCGAGACCAGCCTGAGCAAGAGTGAGACTCTGTCTCCACTAAAAATAGAAAAAATTAGCAAGTCAACTAAAAATAGAAATAAAAAAATTAGCTGGATGTGGTGACTCATGCCTGTAGTCCCAGCTACTTGGGAGGCTGAGGCAGGAGGATAGCTTGAGACCAGGAGTTTGACATAGCTGTGAGCTAGGCTGATGCCACAGCACTCACTCTAGCGTGGACAACAAAAGCAAGATTCTGTCTCAAAAAAAAAAAAAGACAGATTAACAAGAGGGAAATAAACAGAAGTTTATTAATATGTATGTTTCACATGTACATGGAAGACATCCAGGGGATGAGTAGTTCTCAAAGAGGTAGCTTTGGATTCTGGTTTATGCAGTATCTGCAACAAAGAACAATACATTTTTAGAGAAGTGACAAGACAAAGAATAAGGACTTTGAGTCTCCAGGGACAACAACTTGAGAGAAGGGAAATCAATGTCAGAACAATACTAGGTAATAAACCTTATTAACATAGATTCCTCTGATATCATTGCCAGGCCAGTAAGAGTCAGAAGTAGGCCTCATTATTTAACCTTTGTGTTTCCTGGCAGAAGGAGGGGGCATGGAATTTTTGTAAGTCTATGACTTGCTTTCAGGAAAATAGAGGGAAGGCAGAGAGCTTACTTCTATCAGCTTCTTCTTAATTGTCTTCAGCTTTACAATTCTTCATATTTTGGGGAGGGATATTATGGTCTTCCACGAAGGATAACTATGATTTTTCTCAGATCTTTGCAATGTTCCTCCTTTATCAACTTTCAGGTTCCAGATCAATCAATGTTACCTCCTCTAAATGAACCTTCCATGACTGCCTGGCCTTACTCTGCTTTAGTGTTTTCATGGGTTTATGTCTGGTTTCTTCACTGTATGAACTATGTGTATATGCCTGTGATAGCAATTAATCTAACGTATTCACTACCAAATTTCTAATAGCTGTAACAGTGATAAGTGCATGATAGACACTCAGAAACATGATTGTAGAAGGTAGAAAGGAAGGAAAGGATGGCAAAAAGGAGAGAGAGAAAAAGAAAGGAAGAAAGAAACACTGATTTAGAACATGATGGCATACAGAGAGCTGAAAATGTACTGGGGAAAGGGTGAGGGAAAAATCTCCTAAGTCTAGCTTTTATCTAAGCTCATAAAAATACAGATAATTGAGGCTTTTAAGTTTGCTGTATTGTCCTGATTACCAGAAGAGGAAGATGAACCTCAGAGAAGACTTAATACCCAGGAATGCAATGCAGTTATGTGACTGCAGTGATATTATGATGTGTTTAAAACCTAGGGGTGATTTACCATGTAACACAGTGTACACAACTCGCTGATAGACAAGACTGCCAACAGCAAATGATATGCCCTTGCAACAAAGAGAATAGAATAGGGTATAGGAGAAAGGAAAGGGAATCCATTTGTTTAGGGCACAGATTCTCTTATCCTTTAATGGAAAGGCCTTAAAACATCATCATGGTTTCTGCACTAAAGAGTTATGAACAATTTAGTAAAGTACAAAGAAATTTAGAGCAAAATTCCCAGGATGCTAAGTGTTGATGATACAGGTACAACTCGGGAAAAAGAGACCCCCCCACACAAAATAAAAAATAAAAGGTAAATAAATAAATTCTAAGATGTGCTCTAAAAACATAATTTAAATTTCAATGTTCAAATGTTCAATGTTCAAATAACCACATACTAATCACCTACCTGACATGATCTCACGGGACCATCCTTTTCTTTGACATCATTCTTTTAACTCAGAGGTTTCTCTTACTCCTCCTGGTGAATAGGTTCAATTCCTCAAGGATTCCACTGCATCAAACATTTGGTTGTATAAGAGAAATTTCTAAACAATGTATTTCTGCTTGCCAAAAACCCACTTTCTGGAAAACATACAAGCTTTGAGAATCCCCCAGGTGTTTCCTGGGTGCTCAGTATATTTTGGTCAACTTACACCAGCTACAATCCTCATGCTCACATTCCAGGCACCTGTTATTCTGCTAGTTCCTACCAGGAACAATAAGAATCACTCCTTTCCCTTACCAGTGAAGGGGAGGTTAATGCTTATTTTTGAAGTTCCTAATGTCTGGAAGGCTAGTGTCCTCTGGTTGGTGCAAAGTTGTTTTATAAATTGGGAGAGGATAGGCCAGAGGCAGGCACCTTTTCATGTTGGAAGGCCACATTAATTTAACTGTAAACAAATAAAGCTGCATTCAAGAAACTTCAATTAGATATACCTAAAAATATACATTATTTTGTAAAAATCTAACTACCGTGTACATAATAATTTCACAAAATGAAAACTGTTTGTTAATTTTAAGGTTTACTAACCTTTTAATGACTTTGTTTTCTCGTCTGCTTATTGTTGGAAAGCATTTGAATATTTGGTTGCAACATGGAGGTCTGCAGTTCCAGTTGATCCTCTAGATGGGTATCAGTCATTTGTGGTCTTAAAGGTGTTATAATTTAAGTTAGGTAGAAGGCAATAAGTAGTTGAAAAGCAAGAAATCATTTTTCGGGCATGTTGCTGAAGGCATGGGTGTTCTACTGCAATTTTCCATATTTCAACTGGATCTTTCCTGGCATCAACAATGACTTTGAAATGACATCTACTGAGAGCTCAATCAATTCCATCTGTAGTTCTTTAGGTGCCTTGATGATATCAACTAGGTGAGGCTGAAATGCTAATTTGTGTGTGATGCCATGATTCTCAAAGTCAGTGAACTTTTCATAGTATTCTCCAATTAACAGGTCCATAACAGCACCATATTCTTCAAATGATTCACATATATCATCCTGCTCACCAATGACCTTTGCTAACTGGGGAAAATGTTCATCCAAAATTTCCTTTGGAAGAACTGTTTTGAACAAAGATAGCTTTTTTTCTAAATGCTTGAAATTTTTGCCACATATTATGTATAGACTTAGTTTTACCTTGCAAAGAAATATTCAAGTCATTTTGATTTGACATAACATCACACAGAAATGCTGCATACCAGTAAAAATCTTCTTTCAATAATTCACATTGCTGATTCTGTTCTTCATAAAATTTAACCATCTGTTCTCATAGAGATAAAATTTTGGCTAACACCTGTCCCTGTGATAGCCAACACACTTTACAATGATATGGCAAGTCCACACTGAATACCTCATTGTTCAACTTTAGCATGTTATGAAACTGACAATGCCGCGTTGCATCTGCACAAATGTAGTTGACAATACTTATAACTTGTTGCCAAGTATCACTTAAAACAGTAGCTTTAGCACAGAGGTTTTGCTGATGCAAAATACAATGAAAAGAAATGAGAGCATCTGGATCTGTTAATACTTTTTTTTTTTAATCTGTATAATAAACCCTTCATGTTTTCCTGTCATGGAAGGTCCACCATCTGGGCATATACTCACTAAATTTGCCAAATTCAGTCCAACTTCACGGCATTTATCTTGAAAGTTGTTGAAGATATCTCTTCCCTGTGTTCTGTTCCCAAAAGCGCTCCAAAGGAGTAATTCTTACTAGCAAAGAAAATCTTCTGTAGTGACTCAAATGAAGTATAAAACCTGTTCCAAGTCAGTAGTATCAGCTAATCCATCCAAAACAATTGAATAGTGTATACTTTCCTTTTGAAGTATTGTGTGAAGTTGTTCTGTTAAGTTGAAGGCTAATTCATGCTGTGACTAGGTTATGGTTCTCCTTGAAAGAGGCAGTCATTTGTACTTTGAAATGTTATCAGGGTCTAAGCAGCCTACAACTTTGACAATACATTCTTTCACAATTTCTGCATCACTGAATGGCTTCTCTTTTTTCCCAAGAACATATGCTACTTTATAAGTTGTTTCAGTGGCATTATTTCTTGGTCTTATTGCAGCTTGAAAGAATTATCTTTGCTTTTGCTTTTCATCTTTTAATTTTTACAATGCAACCTTTCACATCTCTCCTTCTAATTTAAAGTATTTGTTGTCCTTATGAGTGTTATAATACTGATGAGCATTGAATTTCTTTAATGTTGATATTATAGTATCATAAAGCAAGCAAATCATCTTATCTTTAGCAGAAACAAGAAACTATTGCAATTCCCAATCGTAATTAAAAAATCTGTTGTTTTTCTTCAATGTTCTCTTTGTCTTCTTTGACATGATGGGCTGTAAAACAGACAGAATTAAAAAATATTGTCAAGCTATGAAACTAGTCACAAATTCCACTTCAAACAGAAACACAATGCATCATTGTCAAAAGCTGATAACAAACTGGCATAGTTCACCCCCATAAACTCCCACCAACCAGCCTCATGGGGTAGCGGTGCCAGTCATGTGGGGGAAGTTAGAACTAAATCATGAACATAGGGGCCATCAATTTAGCTCTTAAAGCTTACTAATGTTCTAATTTTGCCAGTCAATCTAGGAAGATTATTTCATTGAAACTTAATTTATTCTTCAGTATTTTAAATATGTTCATTTTTAAAAATAAAATAAAAATTTTAAAGATGAACACAAATGTATTCATAACAATAAAAGAATTTGTTCCATAAAATTTGGATGCAGTCTAAATGCCACACTTAAGGACCTAGAAGGCCACACATATGGCCTTAAGGCCACAGTTTCCCCACTTCTAGGCAAGGCTGTTTCAATATAACACATGGAACCAAACCCTAATGATATAACACAACAAAGGCTTATTTCTTGTGCTAAAAATGTCTGCTGCAGGTCCAGTCAACTTGCAGTCAAGCTTTCTGCATGTGGTGGCTCTGTGAGAGAGAATGCTTTGAATTTGTGGCTCTTCCATCCCAGCCATCCTTTTGTGATTACTGTAGCAAGAGAAAGAAGCAGGAAGAATTGAGCACCAGCTTTTAAAGGCTTCAGTATGCAAATGGCACCTATCACTCCTTGATAGAACAAATTGCTGGGAACTATTTTTGTGGAACCACCTTAGTGAAAGGGAATGAGACAGGTAGTCTTCCACGTATCATGGAAATATTAGAAGCACAAAAATTGTCTACCACAGATTACTAGTGGGACTTTTAGTTCTTTCTTCAATATTTCAGCATTTATATTTGTCCCTTGCAATTTAAAACTTTCTTCTGAGCTCCAGTTCTGTTTGACTGCAGTCATTGTATGGAGGCTTCAACAATACTTCATGACCTCAAATTTAACAACATGCAATCACATCCATCTTCTTTCTTCCACGCTGTATTATCCTGTATTCCTTACCTTAGTAAATGGTACTACAGTTGGCAAGTTCCTCATACCAGAAAAACAGAGGCATCCTTTATCTACTGTACTCTTTCTCATAGCCAACACATCACATCAATCACCAAGTCCTGTTGATTCTTAAATAGTCTTCAAATCTAACTTTTAGATATATCTAAGGAAACCACTTCGACTGAGTCTCACTCTATCTACTGCAAACTCACCTCCCACATCTTTTTCTCCCCTTTCACCAAGACTTCCTCTGCTCCTACACCAATACATTTCTTGAACTGCAGTCATCAATAGCCAAAAACCCTTCTAAACAATCGTCAACAAATTTTCATTACTTTTAAAGCAAAATGTGAAATATTTAGTATCTCCTGGAATCCCCTATGTGGTCTTTTTTTTTTTTCTTTTCATATCAGCATACTACTTTCATGCTACTTCCCCTAACTCATTGAGCATGGTATAGTGTCACACACACACACAGTCCAGATAATTTGGGAATCCTCAGTTTTCATTCCTCTATTGGATTTTCTGTTTTGAGACCCTTCACATCTCATGGGCTCTGAACATGCACCTGCAGGAGACACATGGCTAGATACCCTTTAGTTATAAGGTTAAATATCATTTCCAGGCTGTTTGGGTTACGTTTAATACTCTGCCAGTATCCCGTACATCTAACTTCTAGCACTTAGCACGATTTCATTTAGTCATTTGAATAATTCTTTGCTTAATGACTATTATGAACATTTTATTAGGGCAGAATGTGCAATTCTAGTTTACTACTATTGCTTTCAAATATATTCCATAACAAATATTTAGTAAATATCAAATAAATGAATGGATTTAAAATGTCATATAAAGTAGCATGTCAAAATATAGTTTTTAACAGAGTTACACATGTGTGTATATATAAATGTGTGTGTGTTAATGTGTAGATATTTATTTAGTCTTAGAAGAATGTGAAAGAGTTTTCCAGGAAGTAAATACATATATAAAATGTAATGTGACTAATAATTAGGGTCTAAAATGATGGGAAAGAATTTGGAAATTAAGTTATAGAGGGTTGAAAGTGATGGTGGCTGGAGGTGTAAGGTGGAGACTAGGATATTGAAAGCAGAAGGAAAGATCAATAAAATAAATCATAGTATCAGGAAAAGCACAGTTCAGAAAGACTGTCCAGTGAATTTGGGAAATAAAAATATGGATAGATATACATAGAAAGCATTTATAAAATTAGTTATCATGACTGGAGCATGACATATGCCAGAGACTGCTATGCACTTTACGTAAGTTGACTCCACAACCCTGTAAGTAATCCCTCAAAGTTATGGGGTTAGAGCACAGAAGGCTTTGACGGCAGCTCTGTCTGACTTCAAACCGCATCCTCTTCCAACCACACACTATTAAGCAGTGAGTACCTAATTAATACCTTCTGATTTGAACTGCAGAGAGATGAATAAATGCAAAGAAAGCTTTGAGTGAAAAGTTCTGAAATGTTAGGGTGTGCGGGAGGCTGCATGTGAGTACCTTTTTAGGTGTTTCAATATCAATGAGAAATAATTATATTCATTTCCTAAAGACTATTGAATGCTTATGATAAAAAGATAAGAGACTTTAATAAATGTTAGTGGAGCTCACTGAGACATTCAAGGAACTTTAAAATGTAGTTCCCTCTTTCATTTTTATGGCCAGAAATATTAAGAACTTTATTAGCATTTTATCTAATTAGTAACTCCCTATAAAAGAAGGGGAGATTGAGTATGAAATTATCTAAAAAGAGAAACATCATTTAAAGTCTACTCACTCCTATATCTTCTGGGAAATAATCAAAAGAACATGGAGAGATAATTGTTGACGTTTTGGCACCTGCCATTTTCCACATTTATGAAATGATTCCTCCACTACCCAGTGTTGGGTATTTGAAAACTTATGCTGGTCTTCAATTGCACTTAAATTCATCCACACTAACTCATGAGGATGAAAATGGCATATATCATTTCCTGATATAACAAATTGCTCAGAACTATTTAGTTGTTTAAATATTCATAATATGATAAGGATAAGGGAAAATGAAAGCTGTATCACAACGTTATGTTCCATTACTTGATCTTCAAGAAAATACAGATAATAGCTACCAAGGTTTGATTGACTACTTTCGTTAGTCTCTGTTCAAGGCTTTGCCTATATTTACATATTTGTTCCTCATCCAATTAAACATCAGAGCTGGATGGGGTAGTTATGTGCACTTCCAGTTTACAAATAAGGGAATTAGGACACATGACAGAAACAAGGTTAATATTTGCTAACTCTAGTAAGTACTTACTAAGGGGCAGACTCTGTACTAAGTGCTTTCTGAATTTAATAGTGAAAATCCTCACCTTGAACCTATGAGATGGATACTGATATTAACCATACTGTACAGATGAGAACAATAAGGCTTATAGAAATTAAGTAACTCAGGCTGGATCATGCAAACCGTAAGTGGCAGAGCCAGAATTCAAACTCCATATGTTGTCCTGGTAGAACCCAGATCAAAATCTTAGTCTGCCTGGTTCCACATCTAAACATCTTTTCATTCCATCTTTATGGCTCTGTAATCAAAACAGGCATGAAGACTTTCAGTTCATTTTATGGTTCAAAAATTCACTTCATTAATTAACAGTGATTAAGTTTTCTGTAAAAACCTCATCTACTCCTAGATAGTCCCAATGTTTTTCTGGAGCCTTAAGAAAGAAAGATTGTGAGTATCTGATCATTAAAATTAACCAAATCAAAAAGTGCTGGAAATTCATGCTCTAAAACCCCTGCCTTCCTTTTCATAGTCTCTAGTGGGTCTTACCCAAAATGCAGCTGAAGCTCTCTGAGCATTTGATTCCACTCACTTCTTTTTTTCTCTTCTTGCATTAGATCTTCTGCTCATGGTAACATGATATGATGGTTTAACTTTGGTAGAGTTTGGGGATTTGGTGCTGATCCATGAATTTTATTCATTCTACATTTACCTTGGCTCAGTCCTTGAAATGAAAGCAGATCTTAACTTTGCCATTCAAATATACAGGCACAATGTTTATCTGTTGTTGAGTAAGTGTATACATTGTTGAAAGCATATACGTTCTCTGTTTTGGGGGAATTACAATCCAAGTTCCTCTTACTAAAACCCTTGAGTGTTACAAATCTATTACTTTCTTTCCTCTTTCACCTTCTTAGAGCTTCTACTTCTTAGGGAATGGAGACAGTAACATTTCCAATAGCTAACCTTAGTGCCAGAAACTGTTTCAAATATTTAAAAATATTAGTGTATTTAATTATCCTAATGATAATATGAGTCAGGATCTTCCGTCACTCTATCAGCCTAGAAAACTGACACACAAGAAACTCAAGCCAAAGAAGGCACTCGATTGGAGAAAATTTCTGATAGCGCTGGAGGCTGATATACAATAGTCATTACCCCCTTCCGTTGCCGACAAAACATCAGTTTACCTGCCCATTGTCGTGTGGCCACTCACTAACCGTCCAAGCTTTCATTGTACTAAAGCAGTCATGTGATCCAGATATGAAGGAAAACAGTCTTCAGGGGATAGAGGGGCACTTCAGACTGATTTTGCTTTCTTTATAAAAACATGGATTTCTACAAGGGGAATGTCTTCTGCATCTGCTCCTTCTTTCCTGTTTTGGAGTCTGCAAGGAAGAATATAAGGCTGAGAATAATCGAGGTCATTTTTCTTTTTCATAATGCAATAGACACACAGAAAGCACAGCTAATGTCCGGGAATGGTACAGAAGAATGAGGGAAAGCATCTGCCTCTGATTACATGACTGGGCTGCTGGATCAACACTAACACCCCTGACCTTCAGAAAGCCTGGGATTTAAGATGATTAATAGCTTGCTACTAAAGACATCATTAATTGAATATTCTCTTACTTGCAGCCCAAAGCATTTTTAGCTGAAACTGAATTTCACACTCAGAGTGAGGGGGCACTTCATGTAACAGACCCAAAGACAAGGATTCAGCTAAGTGGCAGCTGTCAGATCACAGGGAATAAGAATCTATTTCCAGGCATAGTAGGCAGAATTTTAGGACATTCGTGTCCCTTAGTATACTCACACCTTCTCCCGGTTACTGAATTAAACACTAGCATAGGTGTTCCCATGATGTAATGAAGTTCCCAAATCAGATGACCTTAAAACAGAGAGACTATACGAATGGGTCTGACCTCCTTACATCAGCCTTTTAAAAGAAGAGAGTTTTCTCTGGATGGTCACAAAAGAGAAAGTCAGAGGGCTGTGTCTAGAAGAAAAAAACATAGCTGTGGCGAACTATTGTGCAGGTCACACTCAGGGAAGAGGAGGTGACGTTTAGAATCTGAGAGATAATCCCTAACTAAGAGCTAGCAGGAAAATGGAAATGTCAGACATACAACTGTAAAGAAATTGTTTTGCCAACAATCAATGATCTTGGAAGAGAACCGTGAGACTCACATGAGAACCACAGTTTCTGCCAAAGTTCTGATTTCAGCCTTGTGAGACTCTTCTATAAGAACTGTGGCAAATTGACTCACTTTGTGTCTTAACTCGTTCTTCATGAGTAGTTGCTATGTAAGTGAATGATAAATCCCTAATTCTGTAGAGGATTAAAATATATTTTGATGAAGAAGAGCTGTTATCCGAAATGTATTGATTCCCGTTATTTCCCCCAGGGCTTAACAGAGCAGTTCTGTTCTCAGAAATCTTTGTTCCTTCTGCCTCATGTTGATGTGGAGGGAGTAGAGTCAAAGGACTGTTCTTGAGTGCCATATATGTTATTCACTAGCTCCCTGACTTTGGGAAAATTGTTTCACAAGGTACAATAAAGTGCCTGACACAAAGTTAGGAAATGTTTATCGCTTTCCCCCAATGCACCAACCAAAGTTTTAGTCTCTGTATATAAGGGGATTTTTAAGTTTACTTCACATGCGAAAGTCTATTATTTCATAATTTGAAAGACTTTTGGGGGGGTAGGGAACAAGGAGATGGTGGGTTTAGCGTGCAAAGACAAAATGTTCATTCTGAAAGAATGAACAAAGGAAGAAAATCATGTCATGCCTAAAATCCTCTGATACATGCAGGCCAGCACTGTCGCCAGGCGTCTGACTCCGTATCTGTGATGAAATGGCCCAAAGACATTCCACACATTTCCCTTGAAATTCCCTGATTACAAGGTTTTGTGATTAATTTTAGACAATTAAATTTAAGTTTGACCTCCCCTACTTCCATACCTCTGAAATCTAATGTATCATTGGGTGATTAAACATCGTCAGTATTACTTTTAAAATTTCATTTTAATGAAGTGATCCTTATATGATTCTCAGAGATCTTGTAATTTAAGAGACACGTTGTTCAAATCACTACCCTGTAAGTATGTGGATTTGTCTGGGTGGAGCAGTTTAGGCAATGGCAGCAAGTAATACCTGGAAGTTGAGTAGTTTAGCACAGAGCATCTGCATTTCTCGCTCACTTCAAGGTCTGCTATGCTCAGGCACTATCTGAGGGAGCCATGTTCTCACGGTAACAAAGGAATCTGACCTCCTTCCATCCAGGAAGGTTGCCACTTTAGGGTGATGTGTTCTTTTCAGTAGCATGGACATGGGAAAGAGAACGAGGGTGTTTGCAGGGACATTTTATGGTTGGCCTAGAAGCAGAGAGCATCATTTCCACCCACATTCCATGGGACCAAACCCAGTTACAAAGTCTTGGCCTCACTGCAAAAGGTTGAGAAATAGCAATTCCACGGTTTCCCAGAAAGAGAAACAGTCTCTGAAGATCAGGAGCTAAGAAAAAAGGACACAAAAGTCTAATATAGTTAGAGACACCAGGTAGTGTCTCTTCTGGTCCCTGGCACACAGGTCTTGGTCGAAGATGTGTTACCTCTGAACAATGATATTAAGAGGTCAAAAGGAAAGTATAATCACAGAAAGGGAAAAAAGTGGCCTTTTAAATTCATGCAAAACTTGGGTTTTAAATCCATCTGTGCTATTTATGAATTCTTTAGTAGCATATTGTATAATGATATGAGCCTATTTCCTTAGCTATAAATTAGTACATTGTTTTTAATTAATTCTTCGTTCTTACAACCAAGAATGATTGAGGTTTGAATAACATGGTTTCTATAAAGCTCCCAGCACAATACCAAACAAAATATAAAGTTTGGAAGCTGCACCTGGGCTCAGCAGAGGAATGCCATGATGAATTAGTGATGTCTGCCAGGAGCGTGGGGAGGAGATGTGATGAGAGGGGCATGTGGCAGCCCGATGTTTACTCATTTGTCATTCCTATACAAAGAAATCACTGTGACTTCCCATATTCCATAATGTGCCTTGGCGTCAGTGGCCTCATCAGACTAATGGGTATAGTCACATCTACCATATGTGCATCCCAGGACGGCAGAAGCTTCAACTGAGTTGATGCCTGTGAAAACTCTCAGAAAGTAAGGAATTGAAAAATAGCAGGATGATTAAGGATTGTTGCATTGTTTAATAATTCAGGGATCATAGTTAGGATACTTTGTAACCCCTTATAATTTTATTGCCTCGCACACCTCAGGATAATAATGCAAAATTAAAGCAAACATTCTTGGGAATCAAGTAAAGTGCATTGATTTTGAGATGAAACATACTCCCATCCTATGTGATAAATACTCACATTAAAAAAGTAAGAGATATTTCACGGTTTACCAGGTTCATGGTTACTGTTGTTCAGCTTACTGGTTAAAAGCAGCAATTCTGGAAGCAGAAACCCTTGGCTTATTATTAAATAGTTCTATTATCTTGTACAACTTTACATCTAATGTCTTGCTTCCTTCATCCAAAAAGTTGTAATATTAAGAGTGCCTAACTCATGGAGTTGTTAAAAGAATTAAATATTTTACACTTTCTATAAGCTTTTTTCTATTTTAATTTTTAAGTTCTATTACTTTTTAAATATTTTTGTTAAATAATAAGACACAAACACACACATTAGCCTAGGCCTACACAGGGTTAGGATCATTCGTATCACTGTCTTCCACCTCCACATCTTGTCCCATTGGAAAGTCTTCAGGAACAATAACACACTTGGAGCTGTCATCTCCTAGGTTAACAATTTCTTCTGGAAATACTTCCTGAAGGACCTGCCAGAGGCTGTTTTACAGATCTTGGGGAAAAAAAAAATGTGACGAGTCTCTGGTCTACACTGGAGAAGGTTTTACAGCTCACGCAGGCAGCTCCTCTCCAGCTAACTGAGTTAGGGTTTTATATAAGGGTTGAGGCCAAAGACCTTTGGTAACAAAAAGTGTGATTTGTCCAAACAGGCTTGTTTATATCACTCCCTGGGTAGTTGGACTTACAGGTAAACAGCCGCTCAAAGACTTAAGGGTTTGCTGTCATGGACAACACAATTCTATTTCATCACTATGTACATGCAGGTGGGTGAAGAACAATGGGAATTTCAGGTAGTATGTGCTGCCAGAGACTTTAAGACGCTCTCTGATATCCTCTGGTCTATCAAAGCAAGCGCAGAAAGACTTCTCACAGCAAGAGAAGGGAAGTCAGATACAGACTCAGGGAACCACCACTGTGAGTTTATGTGTCAGGACCCTAAGGAGAGGACGAATATTTCAAAGTAGCAGTATAATCCTAGAGGGATGATGATGATCTGGCATTCAACCAGGCAGACTCCAGAGGGTGAGAAAAGGTGGATGCCCTGAACTAGGAGATTCTAACTGTCCTAATTCTGGATTTCTTTCCTGACTTACTCCTATTCATTCACCACACTGGGATCTGTGGGGTCATTTTAAAACATAAAAGGATTTATTCATTGGATTTCCATTGCACATAGAATAAAATACAAATTATTTCCACGGTTTAGACTCTGGAAGATAATTCCTGATGTGGTACTTCCTGTCTAACTCCCCAGTGTTCTTTCTCTCATACAGTCAATAGCCTCCAAGGTGTTCTTTCAGTTATTGCAACCCCTCCCCAACATATTCAGTGGTATTTAACCCTCTCGTTGCCTGGGGTACTCTTTCCCCTATTCTTCAAGTTGCTGGACTCTTTCATTTTATTTTCTCTGTTTAAATGTCACTCCCTCCAACTATCCTATCTAAATAAGCACTCTGTGCTATTCCCTATTATAGTCCACTATTTTTTTTCTTACTATCACTTATGACAATTTATTATTATGTATCTATTGCATTGTCTATACTTTATTGACTGCTTCCATTACTAGGCTAAAACTTAACGAATACAAAGACCGTGCTTTTGATCTTCCTCTTGCTACCAGTTATCTACAATATGCCATTGTTTAAATCATAATTCAGTATACCTAGTAGATCTTAATAAAATATGCAGAAGGAAGTATGAGAGCTAGAAAGGAAGAAAGAAAGGAAAAAAGGAAGGAAGGAAGGGTGGAAGGGAAGAGAGAGGGAGGGAAAGAAGGTGGGATGTAGGAAGAAAAAAGATGGATCAAGACATTATGTCAGGAAGGGCTATGAATTCACTGGGAGTCATCACTGCTAATGCCTACAACATCAAATTCAAACAGCACGTCTATGAAACCATCTCTGAGGCCCAAGAATAGAATTGGGGCTCTTTTCTCTCTGCTCCCAGCACATTCATTCTGTATCTTCAGAAAGAATAAGCAAACCAAGAGTTGTAATCTTATGCGATGCCATACCACTGCAAATTCCTTGATGATGGAGATGACATTGAATTATGTTCCTAGCACACTATGTGAGGATAGAGCATAAGAATTAGACAATAAAATTAATGGTGATTGTTTTTATTAAATAAATGATTAATAGCAATTTTGATGGTAGTATCAAAAATTCACTTTTTTGTAAAATAAACTAAATTAAGCCTTAATATCTTTAACTCTATGCCTGTTGGTCGTCTGGCTTATTCCTCATCACATGAGCCTGTTAGTCTGAGGACAGTATTGTGCTTACTACCCCTGTATATCAGCAGCGTCAGTAAAGTCTATGTCTTCCCAGATGTGCTTTAAAGCAGTGCTTCTCACATTTAATGTGCATACAAAACACCTGGTGGCCTTGTCAGAACTCAATTTCTAATTCAGTATACCTGGGGTGGGATCCAAGATTCTCCATCTAACAAGTTCACAGGAGATGGTAATGCCTATATTTCTCGCAACACTGACTAGCAAAGTTGCATGGTACATACGAATCAAGAGGGTCAATGTAAACTCACTTTATCAACCTCTGGAGGAAGTTTCTTTTCTGTTAGCAGAAACCCTCCAGTCAGCCTAAAGCCATAATTCAGTGTCAAAACTAATTTCAGCTAAATTGCAAGTTAATGACAATCACATAAACCACTGGTTATTGACTGGTCATGCATAACACAGGATTGGCATTATGTTGTCACTTGCTTGTTTTGGGACTCTGATATGTTATATACCCTCTTTAGACCCTCAAGTTTTCTTATCTATAAAGTAGTGATAGTAATAATAACTCTGTCTTAGAGTCTGTGCAGGAAATTAAAAAAGATAGCATGTATTAATATTATTCTTAGCACAATGCTGGCAAAATGTAAGTATAGAATATATTTTAGCTATTTTTTCTTCATTGGAACTGTTTTTCATTTTATGGGAAGCCATTTCCAATTTCCTCCAGGGAGCATTAACTGTTCCTACCTCAGTGCTGTGGTAAGACCAACAGTTAATAGTAATCCACTTTTGTTCTTTGTTTGAACTAGATGTTGGCATGTCTGCATTACTAGTAGGTTAGAACTTTCTGGAGAACAGGTGGATCAGTGCATTATGACTTGAATTACTTGTCTTTTTGGACAATTTAAAGTAGTCTTTCTACCTCTGTCTTTGGTATGTGACATTTTCAAAAGTTCCCTCTTCATTAAAATCTCTCTTTGCAATGTATTCCATTGTTAAGGCCCAGCTATACTGATTCTCCAGGGAAGCTACCCCTCACACTCAACAAAGTACCCACTCCCTGTTGTCAGGGCTGAGGACACTCAATATGAATTGCCTTGTGGCACAGTTGAGGTGATTCCCTTGCCAGACTAATTTCTATGTCACCTGTTTATATATTGGTTTTTTTCCCATTGATTCGAATGTGAAATTGGTTTATATTAAAACAACAACATCAACTATCTTGGATAAGGGAAGTGATAATGATAGTCCTGTAGTCCCTCTCTCTGTTGACAAAATTCCTCCAAGGCAACTGAGTTCCACTTTAGATGTCAGACTTTAGAAGCCATATGGATTCACAGAAAAACATACAGACTCAAATAAAAAGAGTTCTGAAGGGAGTCAAAATCATATTGTATTATATAATAAAAAGAAGAATAAACAGGAACGTGAAAAACCAGGTTTGCATGAAAACTGAACAAATGTTCCATGTGAAAGAACAGGAAGACTCCTTATAATGCCCCAAAGAAAATTATAAGCTAAAATAAAGCACACCATAGTTCATAAAATATTTTTTTAATGATCCAAGCTATGCCAAAAATGGATTGGAATAACTTACAGATAACAAGTTCTCCAGCACTTGAGATATCCAATTTCAGGATGAAAAGTCATTAGATAAAGTTTTGTGGTTTGCTACTTAAGCGTTCAATGAGGAGTAGATGTATTTCAATACTAGTTTCAACTTTGAGAATCTGTGATTTTTTCTGAAAGCCACATAAAAGTAGAGACTATTTCTTCAATGCTCAGGACAGAGCCGAGCACAAAATGTTACGTACTCAGTGAGTGCACATTGATTGAGTGGATTAGACTTTTGTTTCGTTCCAGAGTACAGGGAACTAGCTTACCTGGAGGTGTCCCAAACTTACCTGTCCACTAACGAATAACAAAATGAAACTTTAAGAGACTTTAGGGTATTGAATTAGTTTAAGGGACAAAAAAGTTTAAGCGAAGGACAGTTCCTTTATCCTAACTTCTTATTCTAATTGTGAAAGCATAGACAATAAATGTAATCACCTTGTATCCACATTTGTGTCATAAGTATTTTGTACCCAGTGCCTGTAACTATCTCAATTATCTGAAATGGTTTAATACCACAGTCAAAACTAGGCTAGAGTTGGCAATAACAATAAAGCTAAAAAGGGTCCCGGCTACTTTATGACTCTATGGAATCATTACGCTCCTCAGTATTCAAGTGAGACAGATAACAAGAGGGCATTAAAATTTTAGCATCCTCAAACAACAGTATGGTTATTGCTTATTAATTATACCAAAGGAGCACAACTAATTAGTTTAATAGGTAGCATTATGTATGCCAGCGACAGATCAGAGGAAGGCAGTGGGCCGTATAAAATTCTTCAGAGGAACAACCGACACCATCTATTTACAGTTGCTCGGCATACCTAAGACAAATGGAAATAAACATAAAAGACTTGGAGAGCTTAATCCACAGCCCTTTCATTTTGAGTGTGGATTGCACTTTGTGCATCATAGCAATCATTTTCACAGTGATTATTTTTTGTCTCCTTCAAAGAAAACAGGAAACAATTTTCAATATTCTTTTCTTAGCTTTTCTGCTTTCCCGATGAGAATAAGGAGGGGTTGGGGTGGAACTGGAAGGTGAGAGAGAAACGTCTGGATGTTTGTCAAGTGTAGCTATTATGAAAAGGAATTTATGAATTTAAAGGTAGGCATATTTTGAATTTAAAAGATGCTGCCACATTGCTTTCTAGAAGCACTTCTGAAATTTGCATTCCTATTTTTATGTATTGGTGAACATATTTCCCCACTAAAATGTGATTTTTTAAAATTTGTTTCATTTATTTTTACCTTCCCCCAATATTATGGGTTGAAAATTGTATCTAATTTTTTTAATTTCTATATCCTTGATTTCTAGTGCATTTTTCATTAGGTAAATGTCTGCCGTTTATAGTTTTATAAATTACCTGTTCCTGTCTTTAGCAATTGTTTTAGTTGTTTCCCCCCTTAATATAGAAACTATTAATATATTCTAAGTATTAGTCAATAAAAATCTACCCAGATGTCCCAGATATTGGGGTGATCAAACAATGAGATTAAAATCCTGATAACAAATATTTTTAAGGACATAAAGTTAAACACGGTTGTGACGAATAAACAAATGGAAATTAGCAAAAAGTAGTAAATTTTTAGACCTATTTAGTACAATTGGAAACAACATTTTGTTTACAAATTTTGGTTACCCTCTGAGAGCTGGAATATGATACAGTTAAAATGAAGATAGATCAGTTTTATGTAAGACAGTTAAAACAGTAACAGAAAATGAAGAAAAACAGCTGCGTCTTAGAAGGAAAGTCAGTGTTCTGCTAAGGGAACTTAAGAAAGTCGCTCAATTTTTCTGACCCTTCACTCCACTTGTAAACATGTTATATTGAATCTTAAAGTTCATTGCAGAACTCACTTTCTATGCTCTGTGCTTGAGTGTGTTCAGAAAGAAAGCCAGGGAAAAGCCTGTGGGCACTGGATATCTAAACGCAGAAAGACATCCCAGGTGGACTACAGGGAGAGCTATAGTCTGTATCTATATCTATAGTCACTAACTGGGAAAAATTGTACATCGAATAAGAATTCTTGGCTTGGTTATTTGCTATTCTTGAGAAAGTCACTTCCTTTCACTTCCTTTCTCTTGACATAAGTCTCTTCATTTGTAAAGTGAAGAAATGAATAACCAGATCTGACTTAGTTTTTGATTGCCACACAATTTTACAGAAATATGGGAGAAAAGTATATCTTTCATTTAAATAAAACTCAAAGAGTGATTACTTTATCTGGTGCTCAGTTTTATTTGTGCTAGTATTAGCATTGTTTTTATTTAGCTAACATTTTCTGAGCACTTACATGCTGAGCACTAGGCTAAACACTTTATAATATCTTTTAAACCACATTAGATCTTTTCGGGGAAATAGTAATGGAATTTCATTTAGACAGATAAGGAAACCAAAGTCCAGAGCAATTAAGTCATTTTTCCAATGCAATGAGCACCTGGTAAGTTGTGGTACCAGAGAATAAATCCATGCCCTTGGACACCATATTACACCGTCTTTCAACCATTATGCATCCATAATAATTAAAAATTTAAAAAGTGTAAAAAAGAAAAACAATTAAAAAGAAAGTTAATTTAGTGTTGTATGCATTAGTAACTTGAATTGTAAAAGTAATAATAATAAAACATTTCAAGTTTAAAATAAAGATAAGAAATCACTAATTTTTTGGTAAAGGAAAGAAATAAGGAAAGATAATACATAAATCTGATAAAAAACAAGATAGACTGAGATAATGTCCTCACATATTTAATTTCTGAAGGCTTTTTCACATTTTAATTAGTAAATGTTTCAAACATAAAATACACTGCATTATAAATATAACTTCATTATATTCTCTTATTTTTTACTTTTTGCATTAAAAATTTTATTTACAAATATATTTAATAAATATTCGTACCCCCTTAATATTTTGAAATAAGAATTGCTTACAATCCTTCACATGTTATTCATACTGAAATAAATATCCTGATTATACATCATTTCTTCTCCCTAGAAAATGAAAAAATGATAAGTCAAGTTGAAAAAACTAAGTTCTTATTCATTTCTATAAAAGTCAAAGTGTAGAGATTCATGGTAAATGGTTTGAAAATAGCAAAATCTTCTATCATTCTTTATTTGGGTTTTTTGTCACAAATTAAATTATTTTAAAGCATAAAAAAACATGTCATTACTTAAAACAGTCTCCTTTTCTCAATATAGGTGAACTAGGTCTGCTATCATTGCCTTGACCTGACATGACTAGGTGGGATTACAGTGTGAAAAATAGGGTGTCCAAAATCCCAAATTCTCAGATCCCCCAGAAACTTCATGTACCTCACAAACCGTGCCCCCACGTGGCTTTGTGGGCTTATCATTTCTTCTTCAACCATACTCTGTAACCACAGAGTATGCTCTGCAGGCACAGCCTATAGTGTCAGTTTATTCAGCCTGTCACCTGTCCCTGTACCTGCCCTTCTAGCCTATTTCTGGGAACGAAGGGCAGAGGCTTGGACTTGCATGTGTGTGCTCTGGATATGTTGCCTCCATCTCTGAGCTCTGCAGATAAATTCGGAAATATTCCAGATGCTGTTATCAGTTTTTCCTTCTTTGTCCCTGTTAATATCAGCTCAGATGTCTACTTCTTGCAAATAAAGCCAAGCTTGTCTCTCCTGCCCGGCACTTCCCTTCTTTTTCCTTCTACTACAAAATATCAACCACACTAACCGGTTCTTAATACTAGAAACCCCCGTGTTACTGGTATTAACATATTGAGTTTAACGCATTTTAAAAATCCCTATATTGCCTCTCCCATATTGGGTTTAACATGTTTTAAAAAGCAAGGTTATTAACTGAACTACTTTACTATGTCTACTTTTTAAATGCATCACGGAATGGGAGGAAAATGCAATATGAAACCAATTTGACTGTATATATTGTAAATTTTTGGCCAATATAAAATGATGACTACAATATGTATATCTGAACAAATTTGTACAATCGTGCTTATATATTCACTATGATTCACTATAATGAAGTGTTCACTTTTTATTAAGATATCTTGGAAGTTAGTGGGCACCTTGAGATGTTAGAAAGTTCAGCGTTACGCCAACCTTACAACTATTCCCCAATTATATCATTCACGTTTCCTTTCCTATACTCTGGAGCCTCAAAAACAGTAAGAAGATAATAATTTTTAAAATCACCTCACATTCACACAGCACATTTCACTTCACATATCACAAAATACTCATTTCGATTATCACCTGAAACTAATATACATGTACCATCAGAATCTCCAACATAGAGACACAAATAGATTGTGTGGCTTATCCAAGGTCACAATTTGGAACAAAAACAAAGGTATTGCTTGAATATATTTCTTTGTAACTTCTAGTTAAAATTTTTCTCCACTTCTTTATGGCAGTACTGCCAATATTTGAAAATAATTAACATTCCAACAGTTTTCTTTGTTCCAAAGTAAAATCCTTTGGCTGATGTTTGGAAGCAATCCGATTAATACAAGCAGTGTTCCAAATAAAGAACTGGTTGTTACCCTCCTTAATTTTATATTCTGCCTTGGGTTTGGAGTTTAGTTGGGGGTTCTTGCTAAGTATAAATCTGAAGAAAGGTGTTTTTAGTAATGACTGTGGAGACCGTCTATGGGGCATAATGCAAATGTCTGCAGGTATTTCATCTATAAGACAATGAATGGCACTTGCCTTCAAGTATTTGAACACTTTTAGAAAATTCTGTGTATTTTGCATAGCTACAGATTTCTAAATCAGGACAATAAATGCATGCTAGAGGGAAACTAATTTCAGTTTATTCTACCTTATCTAGCTTAAGTTTAATATTTCCTGACTCCATTGAATGAACAAAAGAATTAACGAGGAGGATCTTTCAAAGTCACAACTTTCAAAACTGTAAAATAGGCTACTTTACATGCATAATACGAAATACCTTTCTGCCAAACACATATATTAATTAGTTTTCATGCTCCATATATGCATCTATTCCTATTTTATTTTCCCTTTTAAAAAACATGTTTATTTGACAAATAAAAATTGTATACACTTACAGTATACAATATTTTGTTTTGAAATATGAATGCATTGTGAATGGCTAAATCAAACAAATTAAAAAATACATTATTTCACATATTTATCATCTTTTCTTCCATGATCATAACACTTAAAATCTACTCTGTGCAATTTTCAAGAATCCAATACATTGTTATTAACCATAGTTCATCAAGCTGTACAATGGATCTCTTGAATTTATAGCTCCTAACTGAAATTTTTTATCCTTTAACTAACACCTTCCTTGCCCATTTTCTATTTTAAACTCCCACTGTATCCCCACTTGATCTCTGAAATATATAGTTGGAATGCTTTCAGCTGCAACTTAACAGAATATTTCACTAAAAGTGCATGTTGTAGGATTTTGTAGTCTGCTTAAAGATTTAATGCCACAAAATGTAAGACTGGGAATGTCATCCCAGTCGTTCTGTGTACTTGCTATCACTGAAAAAAGTTGAGTTACTAAACTCCAGTAAAAATTATATAGAGATAGTTCTCCCAGTGAACAGAATGTTGGCCCAAATGAGCATTTCTTGAAATGTTGTCTGTTGATCACCTATACCAAAGTCATTTAGGGAAGCTTGAGAAAATGTGGACTTCCAAGCCCACAGTACAGTTACTAAAATAGAAGGTCTGGAAGTGGGGTCAGGGACTACACATTTTTAATAAGATTCTCAAATAATTCTAATTCAAAAGTTTGAGAATCATATAAATGATTCTCAAACATTACTGTTTCTTTCAGTTACTTGGTTCCAAAGACTGGCGATTTTAATCTGAAGGTGTAACACTGAACAGGAAAATAGCTGACTCCAGAATATTGAACCACGTGTTCCAGAAACCCTCTGGAATGGGAACGACTGAAGAGTTGGGAATGTGTGTAACTGTCCTTGTGCCCCGGAGTACTGACAGTCCCTGTGCATTCTACCAACACAAATGTCCTTAATACATGTATGGACGTATCACCCACTCATTCTTTCCTCGTTTATCTTTCCAAACATGTACTTGTGAGTTCAAGAACCCTATTTGAATACTATACACTATTCTAATACTACACACTGATCTAAGCAGTGAGCCAAAAAACAGGGAGAATCATTTACATCCCGGAGGGATTCCTGGCCAAATGGCAGGAAATAGTAGGCAGACATAGACAGCAACACACTTGAATTTAGTATGGTCTATCACAGCAGGGATGTGCAAATGGTTGCTGTTTCACATGGCAGGATGCTTACATAGTCACTGAAACAGGGGAGCTGACCGTCACAAATGAGGATGTTCAAGGAAGGCTCCTTTGTGCTGAATATTCTGCTTGCCCCTCCACATGCAATCTGTCTCCATTGCATACCCACATATGGGGGCCAACCACCACTGGCCATATAAATCAGGCTCCCTTGCCTCTGGCTGCCAGTTGGGTTCAATCATTGGGAGGCAGCAGCAGGAGAACAGAGAGGGGAAAGATTGAGTGCAGGGCAGTCGTGCCCCAAGCTGTACTCCCCTTGCTGAAGTTGGTCAGTTATTGCTTCTGCTGTGTTAAGCCCTTGTTTCTCCAGATAGTCAATCCCAAGAGCTATATGTATTACTAAACTTTGGTAATTGTTTATCCACCTGCTCTTTCAGAGTTAAGGATAGGAATGAGCTTTTCTACTGCTATTCCCAGGTATATTCACTTGCCTTTCTTGTTTTCCTTAACCAGCCCATACCTTTGTTACTATCCTGTTCATTAATCTCTTTTCAGTTATCCTTTTTGAGGGTGCCATGTCTTTACTTCCTGAGCATCCACTCCCTGAATTTTAAGAAGATGTCACCTAGATCTAGAAATGGGGATGAATTGGTAGGTCTGGGAAACTTTAGGAGGGCTAAGGTGGCCACACCATAGGAACAAGTGAAGATGAGGTGAGAGAGCCAGCACCTGACCATTATGGTGCGTTTCTTGAGGAGTATGGATTTTATGCTAAAAGTCACTGGAAGTCAATGCTGGGTTTTAAGCTGTGATGGAATCATATTCAGGATAAGTAAACAAGCCCTGGAATCAGATTGTCTGGTTTTTAACTTGGCTCTGGTAATTATTTGCTTGGTAATCTTGGTCAAGTTACTTCTGTGATGGGTAATTTTATGTGTCAATTTGACAAGGCTGCAGGGTGCTTAGAATAAACATTATTCTGGGTGTGTCTATGAAGGTGCATTGGATGAAAGTAGCATTTGAGTTGGTGGACTCAGTAACTACGGCCCTCTGCAATGTGGGTGGGCATCATTTGACCCACTGAGGGACTGAATATAACAAAAAGTGGGAAGGGAGATTTGTTCCCATTCCCTTCCCTACCTGCCTGTTTGAGCTGGAGTGTTGATCTTCTCCTACCCATTGACTGGAATTTACACCATAGGCTCTTCTTGTTCTCAGGTCTTCAGACATAGATTGGGGTTACACCATGGGCTTTCCAGAGTCTCTAGCTTACAGATGGCAGATCATGGGATCACTCAGCCTCCATAATCATGTGATGCTCATAATCACCCCGCATTACATATATCCTGTTTGTTCTGGTTCTCTGAAGAATCTTGACTGAAACAGCCCATTTATGCCTCACTTTTCCTACATGTGAATAGGAGATAGAAATAGTACCTACCTCATAAAATAGCTGCAAAGATAAGAGTTAATACATAAAGTGCTTCAGCGAGTACTTGACACATTGTAAGCAATCCATACAATTAGCTATCATAATTATGTTGTAAAAAGTATCACCCAGTTCTTCTACTAGAAACATCTACAGAACAAACACAACAGCAGAGCAATGGCTACAAACTCTTTCCATGGTGCAGGTGAGAGAGGATGGTTCACAGGAAGTGCAGATATCAACATGCCATCAATGGGCATCCACATCCAAGCAATCTTGAGACCTCCACTCAAGTCACTCAATATAATTCAGTGTCAGTCTCACGTTTGAAGATACACTTACTCTGATTTACTTTTTCTGGGTATTGGGACAATAAACCATCAGTTTGGGAAATTTTTTAAAAATGTAGAGAGTAATTTGCATTTGTTTTTTCATAAGTTCTTTCCTAGCTCCAATAGTGAGAGCAGCCCATGGAGACTTGATACATTATCCCCAAAATGTCCACTGACAACCTGATACCATAGCAGCCGCAATAAATTTTAGAAACATGTCAGCCATTTAGGTAAATCTTCTTTAGATTCATTTTAATTTAATTCTATTGATAAATGTCGAGGATAATCTCTTCGAATTGATTTCTATTGATTTGTGTCTAATGAAATTTAATTTAACCCCAGTGATTTGCATTGTACAAATTAAATTTCACAGACTAATTGGATTGAAGCCATTCTCACCAAGGTAGAGAGCATTCATGGGGATGAACCCACTGTGATATGCCTTTAATATAGGCTCCTTGAGTGATAGTGATTGGAAAATTATTAAAATTCAGCAAATGTGTTGATTATTAAGAGCGCATTTTAAAGGAAGATAAACTGAATAGGTTTTATAATTATATTTAATTTTTTGACTCCATCATCTGTAAATAGTTGAGGATTGGTTCTAAGGGCTGCTCTTCTGTTGGAATTTGACCTCACTTGTAAGGAATAAGGAATGTGATGTGCCTGGGGAGAAAAGATGGGAAGGAAGAGAAGAGAGCTAACATTTACTCAGCACTGGGTGATACTTTGTACCTTTGTTTTTGAAAATTAATATTCAGAATAAACCTGCATACAGATGCCTGTCTCAAGTACAGCTTTTGTAACATTTCAGGTCCTCTTGGCCTCACCTGTCCCACAACTGCGGCAGCCTCTGTGGCAAGATGTGTTCTGCTAGTGCCCAACCTAGGATCCTTGCCAGCCTCACTTATCTCCTGGGGCTTCTCTAGTGACACCACTGCAAGAGACATCACAGGAATCCACTGGGAGCTTATCGACATGCAAATGGGAAATGCAGGATACTTTTCATCCCAAGGAGTAAACTCTAAGTAAGGATAAACAGGAGCTGGTATGAACTGAGTGTTTGTGTTCCCACAGATTCATATGTTGAAGCCCTGACTCTCCATTTGACCATATTTGGAGGTGGGATCTTTCAAGGTAATTAGGTTTTGATGAGGTCATGAAGGCAGGACACTCACAATAGAATTAGTGCCCTTATGAAAAGAGATGAGAGCACTCTCTCTCTTCTCTCTTTCTCTTTCTCTCTCTGTCTCTCTCTCTCTTCCTCCCACCTCTGGCATGTAAGGACGCAACAAGACCACTACCTGTAAGCCAGGAAGAGCACTTTGGTTTTGAATTTCTCAACCTCCAGAACTGGGAGAAATAAACGCCTTTGTTTAAGCCACCCTGTCTATGATATTGGGTTAGCACAGTCTGTTTTGGTTCATTCTTGCTGCTATTAAAAAATACCTGAGACAGGGCAATTTATAAACAACACAAATTTCTTGCTCAGGTTCTGGAAGCTAGGAAGTTCAAGAACAAGTCACTGGCAGATCTGGTGTCTGGTGAGGTGCTGTTCCTCATAGACGGAACCTTCTATGTGTCCGCATATGGCAGAAAGGGCACTCTCCTTCAAGCCTCTTTTTTAAGGGCACGAATCCCATTCGTGCACGTAGAGCCCTCATGACCTAAATACCTTTTAAAAGCCCCACTTCTTATTACCATCACCTTGAGGGTTAAGATTTCAACATATGAATTTTGGGTGGACATATACATTCAGACTACAGCAAAACCTGAGCAGACTAATGGAGTAATCAATGAAGAAATGTTTCCTCATTTCTTTTCTTGAATAGAGGTCCTGAGGTGCTTTTCTTAAGGCTCGTCAAATGGTTACACAGACTCAAGGAACCGTCACCAGACTCCACGATGTACCTCGTCATTGGCTTTCCCTCCCCTCTAGCTCTGCTCCAGTACTTAACCTGCTTTCAAAAGATAGTATTCATAACTTAAGCTTTTCTTTCGGTTCTGGTTTCTGGGAAACCCAGGCTAAGCCAATTCCATTGTACTTGATTCACAAATAAAATATCTAAAGCTTATACAGAGATTACTTAGTAAATATTGCATGGCACAAAGCTAAGTCAGGATTTTAACCACGGTCTGCATGCCCACAGTGCCTCACCTGAGGAGGAGCCAATCAGGCCTCATTGAACATCATAGGATCTCTGATCCTGTCCTGGAGCTCAGCATTGTCCCCAAGCTTAGCTTCCACCAGCTCCCCAAATCTGGATTGACTGACATTCATCTACCTGACCAAGTTTCTCATTCCATCAAGAGTGACTCAAGAGGTATTTCAGAATCTTATATCTTATAATTATCCTCTGATGCCTAGCACTTCAAATAATTTGTGCATTAAGAATGCGACAGGTGAGTTTGTACCCTACAAGTCCTGCATCTCTGATCTGGGATTCTCTGACCAAGTTCCTATGCCTAACTGACTAGGGGATCTCTGCAGGGCACTGGCTCTTACCACTGAGATCCCAATATGTCTGTGCCCCAGAAGGTGCTAGTTATCCTTGGAAAAATTTCCTAACTTGGACTAGTGTCTGCTGCACTATAAGGCCCTAATAGCTGTGAGTAAAAAAGGAAGGTGAGTTGGGACAGAGAATCCAAATCCACGTAAAAGGAAAAACCAAGTTAATTAATTTAATAAATACCAAACTCTGCATGCTTTCCCATTCCTGTAGAAGAGTTGGTTTTAGAGCTAGCAGATACTTCCCTGGGATCTGTCCTGAAAATTCTGTGATTGATAGCCACTACAAAGACAGGGATCTCACTCTGGGAGGCCAAGGCGGGCGGATTGTTTGAGCTCAGGAGTTCAAAACCAGCCTCAGCAAGAGTGAGATCCCGTTTCTACTAAAAATAGAAAGAAATTAATCAGACAACTAAAAATATATAGAAAAAATTAGCTGGGCATGGTGGCACATGTTTGTAGTCCCAGCTTCTCAGGAGGCTGAGGCAGAGGATTGCTTGAGCCCAGGAGTTTGAGGTTGCTGTGAGCTGGGCTGACGCCACGGCACTCACTCTAGCCTGGGCAAAAGAGTGAGACTCTGTCTCAAAAAAAAAAAAAAAAAAAAAGGCAGGGGTCTATCCACTCTGAAGTTCAAGTCAGACTTGTCATTACCCATGGACATAGGCTTGGTGTCTTCAGGGGTCTTTCTGATGCTAGCAGTCTGGGTACATACATTGATGATTTTAATGATTTTAGAATAAGCACATTTTCATTTTACTCTGGGCCCTGTAAATTACTGGGAAGATAATAAAACTTAAACTCTAGAACACCTCATCAGTAAGTGCACATCCCAAGGTCTTAAAAGGGCTTTAGCAATGTGTTCACATAGTTCATATGTTTTGAGAACATTTGCAAAATTGATATTATAACAATTGATTAAGACTGGTCACCTGTCACACATTTATACAGCACTTCCATACACATGCCCTCATCTAATCCACATGGTAAACACGAGAGATTCTTAGGGCAAACTTTACAAACCCCAAACCAGGTTCAGAGCCATGTGGAATCTCCATGGGACCATATTTACCTTGCTCCTAACACTGAGCAGACTCTAATCTGTTTTGTTCCACTTCCATGATGGATCAGAAGATTCTAGAAGGTATAACCCATGTTCTATTAACCTTCGTCACTCTAGTACCTGTCTTGGAGCTGATCACCTAGCAGGCAATCCTAAATATTTCTTGATCTGAACATAATACCTTCGCAAGACTTCCCAGAGAATAGTACTTAAGGCAGTATTCTTTCCTTAACAAACAGTGGTGATAATTTTCATTTTTTTCTTGCCCTCAAGTTTTACCTGCCCCCACTAAAGACTGAAGGGCATAGAAATCAAAGAGAGACAAAGCAAAATATTTTGAAAAGCTTTTAAGAAGTTGTGATCCAAAGAGTTTGCCTAATGAAGACCTGAGACATCTGTGAAATCCCCAGTAACGATTCACTCTGCCTGGTAACTAAGGAGGCAGCTCGTACTCCAGCAGATCAGGAGCACATCCATATGTTCACATTTTCCAGTAGCATCTGGGCATTTCTATTTTGCATCCCAGAATGCCAGAGTCAGAAAGGAACTTGGAGAGCATACGTTCCAGAGCCTCATTTCATGCACAGGAAATTGGGATCCAGTGAGGACTCAGGGACATGCTCAAGATCAGAAGTTAGAGCGAAGACTAGAAATCATCATCCTTATGGTTATAGTGCCCTTGTCCCTAGTTTTAAGTTCTCACTTGTGATTAATATACCTTTGACCTTCTCTTGCAAAAAAAAAAAAAAAAGAAAGAAAGAACTAAAATATTTCTGGATGTTTCTAACAGGATGTAAGACTGAAATATATTCTATAAATTCTACTTCAAATTGAGGGGACTTGGCAGTCTCCAAACTTACTATTCAATTCAGACAAAGACAACAAGACCATGAGGCTGACAGGAATGTGATTGGAGTTTTGAAGTTCCAAGCAAAGAGGCAGGCCTAGGACTGAATCCGCAGGCACCACTTGCCCTACTGCTTTCATCACTATTTGTTTCAATTTGGTTTTGTTGAGCCCATTACAATAAAGGTCACGCCATCTCCCAATTCCTACAAATAGCTAAGGAGATAAAGGAAGAAAAATACTGATCACCTGGTCCCATGGAGACATGTCTATGGGTGGAAGGGATATTTTGATGGACTTCAGGAGCTTTGCCCTAGATAAACTCTGCTCCACGCCCATCTCACCTGTGTGTACTCACCTGCTCCATGGCTTCCTGTTCCCTCCTACTGATCTTCCCTTTTACTCCTGCCTGGATCACCTGCATCTCTGTATGATGCACTATCCTGCTATTGTTTCATCTTCCTGATCTTTTGCTCAACCCGGCAATTTTAGACTCACCTCACTGTAACTGAGTTATGAACCCAAACCAACACAGCACCTTCTGAAACTCATGCTCATCCTGCAGTCTCAGCTTTGATGTCACTTTCTCCCTGGAACTTGCCCAGGCTTTCCAAGACCGAATGATCCCTTCTGTGCTTCCATACATATGACCTTTCCTTCTCCTTTGGCTGCAATTAATACACCGGATTATACAAACCCATTTATATGTATGTATCCCCAAATTTAACGCTAAGGTACTTGAGGCGAGTAACTGGGTTTTATTTCCAGTGTATCCCCAGCACTTTGTAGTGTATCCATGATGTTAATAAATGTTAAATACCCAGATAGCACAGCCTGAATTCATTCCAGGTCCTCAACTTGATAGATGAACATATATTAAAGAAATATTCGAATGCCTGTTTTGTGCCAGGCACAGGTTCCTCCATGGGGAAGAAACACAGAGAGAAGTAGACCGGCAAACTCTTCCATGAAGCTTCCATCACAGAGGGAGGGGGCATGCAGCAGACAGTAAACAAGAAAATGACTAACAAATAACTAAAGGAGATAAATTAAGACAGGGATAAGGTATATTAATCCTATAAAACAGAATAGGATGACAGACTGATGGGGTGAGGCAGACAATCCACGTTAAATGGGATGTTACATAAAATGCGTGAAAGCCTGACCATTCTTGTCTGGAAACTGGGGACAAGAGACTCCTAGGCCAGGGATGTATAAGGCAAGGGCCGTTGGGCAGAAATCTTGTTAGTCGACTTGTCCGAAGAACAGAAATAAGGCCGGAGTGGTGGAGCACAAGCAGCAGGGACATTTGGAAGGAACCAAGGACAGTGAGATGAATCACTGAATAGCCAATAGATTTCTTGGCTGTGACCAGGAATTTGGAGTAACAAGTAAAACTGCAGGCTACTGAAATCAATGAGGTAACATAACCTCGACCATGTTCTAAAGCATCCTCCTGGTCTCTGAGTGGATTGTGGGATTTAAGGTAGCTCAGATGGAAGCAGCACACCCTGTAATGTTGCAGTTGCCCGGGGGAGAGAGGATGTTGACCTAGACCGGTGTGCTAACAGTGGCAGTGGAAGGAAATAGACAAATTGAACTTGATAGCAGATTTGTATTCTGGAGTGAAACAAAGAGAAGGATCAAGAAGACCTCCTGGATTGTTTTGTATGGGTAACTAGGTAGATGGTGAAGCAGCTTACTGAGGAAGAAAGAGAGAATAAGAGTTTTAGGAAGGGAAATCAATAATTCTACCTTGGACTTTTAAAGTTGGAGGCAAATTTATACATTATGTGCAACTGTCGTGCGAGAGGTTGTATAAATGAATCTGCACTTCAGGAGAGTGGTCAGCACTGAAGAGAGAGACCTGGGAGTCTTGGGAGATACTGATTCTACTTTATAGCCCTGTAATTACCCAGGGAGAGAATGTAATAGAGAAAAGAAGACATTCAGAACAGATCTCTGAGCACTCCAAACCAGAAAGATTTCAGAAGAAGCAAAGTCAATGAGTAAAAGGAAAACAAGAGGCCAGGGCAGTGAAAGCCGCAGAACCAAAGTATTTCAAGAAGGTGGGTACGGTATGAACGAGCCGTAGAAATCATGACACCTGTCATTTGAGCACTTACTCTCTGCCCACTACACTGGTTCTTTTTCTACCTCAATGGCTAGGTCTTTCCCATTTTCCTAGCATCCAAACCTTGGAGTGCCCATGGATCACGACTCTGGCTTTTTCTTCTCTTTTATGCTCAGTCTGTTTCAATAATTTTAATACCCTCCAGAAGATGAGAATTTTTGTAATGAAATCTACTAAACCTGACTCCAATAAAGAGCTATCAAGCAACATCACCATTTGGATATTTGACAGTAACTCAAGTTCAAAGTACCCTGACTGATATTGTACTTTTAAAGGCAGATCTGGCACAGAGCTAATGAAGCTGAAGCTTTAGGGCCTCTCTTTTGTACTGATTCCTTTCCATTATTAATAATAGGTGACCGAGAATTCATAATTTTTATGAGAACTGCCAAATTGTGCAAACTGTAGGCCCTGTGGGATCTAGACTCATTACTGCTTGGTTTCTGCCCCATAACTATATTTACTGTCTTAGTTTAATGAGAACTGCATCCTCCTAGATGCTGGGGACAAAAATCTTAAAATCATCGAGGATTCCTTTCTTTCTCCCATATCTCATGTTTTATCCAGTCCAATAGCAAATTCTGCACACTCCATGTTCAGATCACACACAGAGTCTAATCAATTCTCAATCCTGTCTTCATGGCTGTCACCCTTGTTTCAACCCCTGTCTCTCGCCTGAGACATTCAACAGCCACCTCATTGGGCAACCTGTTTCCTGCCATCCGCTTTGCTCTATCCCTAACAACACCTAGAACATTCCCTCTTTATGGAAGCTCATATCATATTGTGCCTCTGTTCAAAACCTTCCAAACACGTTTTCATCTCTAGAGTAAAAACTGAAGTCATCATTATGGATGCAAGGCCTACAGGGCCCGCTCCAGTCCATCCCCCCCAACCTCTTGTCCTACAACTTTCTCAGGTTCTCCACTCCAGCAACACAGACCCCCTTGATGTTTTTTGTTTCTGTCATAAAGCCTTGCTCCTGGGCCCTTGGAAGCTCTCTCCTCCCCCAAGGCAGACGCTGATGCATGGATCATTCCCTCTGTCCATTCATGTCTGCTCAATCCTCACCTTATCAGAAAGCTGCCCTGGCTGCCCTTCCAAAGGAGCGCACACAGCTCCTCTCCACTGGAGGACACCCACTCTGCACAACCTGCTCTACTTCATAGTCTTGGTATTTTTACCCTTTGATGACATAGAATACAATTTTTTGTTTATGTTCTCTGTGCTCCTGACTAGAATATAACTATAAATACAGGCATGTCTTTCCTTTTTTTTACATTTTTTTCTTTATTTTTTATTACGACTATATTCTGCATATTGTCTCTTTGAAAAACATTTGCTGAAGGAGATAAAAGTTTTGAACAATTTTAATAAACCTAATGTGAATTGCTGTTCTATTTAAACTCTTAAGCCTTCTGTATGTGAAAGTGGCCATTGTCAGGAATGAATCCAGCCTGCATCTTACAATCTCCAGACAGGACAGCAGTTTCTCTCTAGCTCCTGTGTTCTGTCCTTCACTCTCCCCAGGGCAAACATTCCTCCCTCCCGCCAAATATCCAGCTCTCAGAAAATGGATATGATAATCATTTACTCACCCTTTGGTGTGCATTTATGTCAGTGAGACACCTGCCTGTCACAGGGATAAATGCATTATACACCTCAAGTTCAGTGTGAAATAAAATGCTCTGTCTTTTGACAAAGGATTTTCTTTCTTTTGGCAGCAAAAGCAATTTAGAGAGGTTCATTTGAAACATGGCAGAATTCCCTACTGCTCTAAATCCCTTGACTTGGAAAACAGCATGGGGAATGAAAAGAAACTGGGCCTGGGGACTGAGGGACTGTTCTGTCCTGTCCCTTATCTTCACAGAGGAAAGAGAATAACTGGGAAATGTCCCATTTTTTTAATTTCATAATATTATGGGGGTACAAATGTTTTGGCTACATGAATTGCTTTTGTACAGTTTGAGTCAGAGTTGTAACATATCCATCATGGATAATGTGTGTTGTACCTCCTAGATGTCATTTCACCCATCACTTCCTCCCCCTCCCCCCTATTTGACTTCCGTTGAGTTTTACCTCCATATGTGCACATGAGTGTTGTTTGCTTAATTCCAATTTAATGGTGAGCCCATATGGTGTTTGTTTTTCCATTCTTACGATACTGTACTTAGGAGAATGATATCCCAGTTCCATCCAGGTTGCTTCAAAATTAGCTCACCATTAGCTCACCATTTTTTAATGGCTGAGTAG